>JAOWBH010178612.1:0-10177 GCA_028566215.1 Silene coronaria
AACTTAAAGAAAACTATTAACATAAAAGTATCGTGTGTGAATGGAAAAAAAAAAAAAAAATATTGCGAGAAATTGAATATATATGAGATTTTGATAGGTTTAAATAGTGTGATAATGAGCATGTTTATGAGTATGTACACAATGATCGCGAGTGCATTTAATTTGAATAGTCAAAGCAAAAGTAATGATTATTAAGCACAGTAATATTGTATTATAAACCATATGAAAAAATAGAAAACACTTTACATTTTTCTGTAACATCTTCAATCAAATATGTATACATAATGATTATGATTAACTAAATATTACTTTTAGATAAATATTTAATATGCTATCTTTTAAATACTTTGAAGTTAAACCCAAAAAACAATATTTGAAAAAGTTCAACTTATTTTATTTTTAGGTAAACTGTTAAACATCATTATATATAGTTGTACAAAACAAAATGTGCCAATTTCTTACAGATATGTTTAACACATATCACATGCAAGGCACAATCAAAACATTTGAATAAGATGAGTTTGGACCATATATGTTTGATACATAAATATCACACGTTATACATAAAAAATAAAAAATTACATAAAATTATATTCACATCATTTTGAACAAATATTAATTGATTTAGAATATAACGTATCGTGAAATGATATACTTTGAAAACTTAATGTTGATTGTTGCATTATCGAATAAATTTTATTTTAATTAATATAGTATTTGATTA
Organism: Silene coronaria; assembly: GCA_028566215.1. Lineage (NCBI taxonomy): Eukaryota > Viridiplantae > Streptophyta > Magnoliopsida > Caryophyllales > Caryophyllaceae > Silene > Silene coronaria. Next base: position 725 of record JAOWBH010178612.1, read on the forward strand.
GACACTCTTTTTTCTATAAAGCGTTAATCAAGCATAATTAATTATCACTTATTAGTTTTAATTAAAATTGTATGTATTTTATTTTAAAACATTAATATTAAACCTAAAAGAAAGTAAATTTGAGAAAAATTAATTTACTTTTATTTATGAGTAAAAATATTAAAGGTTAGATCTGAACAGTAAATATTTTTTTCTTCAATTATAATAATAAAATTTTAAAACAAGTTCACGCAGGATACTACCTAGTATACTTCTACTTTTGACAAACATGCAATTGACCTCGTAAGAAAAGGGCCCTTGGATAGCTCATAGAGAAGAAAAAACAGGATCTTAATATTCACACCTGAAACAGTTATAATACAGCTCCATTCAATTAAAATGGAGTTTAGAGTAATCAACATTCAAAGACAAAAAGTCGCTATTGCGGATCAAAGAGGAATTTGCAACACCAAAATCATATCACCGCATCTCATTTACCATTAATATAGTCCAAGATATTCGCCAGGTGCCCTGATCCAGCAAAGACCTGTCAAAAATCCACCACTCGCAGACAGCACAAGACCAAAATATCGGTCTGTTCATGCCCCTGCATCACAAAAAAATTTAAATTTACAAAAAATGTTCTCAAGAAGAAGAATAAGAGGCAGGAAAGGATCAGAGGACTCTATCTCAAATTCATATGATGCCCCTAGTTGCATGTATGCATTTTTATTAACATCACAAAATACGGTAATATGTAAGATTTTTCATACTTCTTTTTGCTTTTCATTATTCCATTATGTACACCGACAATAACGTTTCTAATCATACATTCATACTTGGGCCGACAAAACTGGCATGACCCGAATAACCTCACCACAAAATAACCCGTATATGACCATGACCCAAACTGACCCTACCGGAAATTGCCGGGCCAGTTATTGAGCCGATCCGAAGTACTCGCCAGAAACCACCCAACCCGATATTGACTTGAAAAACTAAATTGAAAACATGTTATTTATGTATAAAATAACAAAAACATTAATAGGGACCCGCATTACCCAAAAATGACTATCCATATCCATAAACCGACCCTGGCCCCTGGGTGTTTGACAAACCTGAAATGACCCAACCCAAACGATTACCAGGTTTATTCTACTGAATGCGCTAAAAGCACCAACTCCAAATGACTCATAAGTCTGAATACAAATGTCAGTGGCAACCACAAAACTATTAAGATGTCAACTTGGGTAAGCAAGAAAGAACAATGATAAGGTTCAGGATCGACTTTCTCACCTTTAAAAATGAAAGCAAGACGGCCTCGCTATGCAACACAAAATGGAATACGGCGTAATTACAGGAAGACAAGGTAGAGCCCAGTTTGTTAAACAGTTTGTGATGTAGAGTTGGATGTCAACAATGTCCCGCGAAACCCCTCTTCAGCCAGTTGCACTTCAACCTTCTGATCAGAAAGTTCATCTGTAGAATAGTAGATAAGGTAAGATAAAATTATGAGTTACGAAAGACTCCTAAACTTCATATGTGCAAAAACTACTCTTAATTCTGAGGGGGTTGAGGCAGGAAAAAAAATGAAGGGTTACAATCTGATAATTTACACTCTCTTATCACAATTCACAATCAGCTTCCCTTTGTCTTTGATCTATACAGGAATCCCTCAACTTACGTACTGAACCAATAGTAGATACTCCATCTATCATTATCCTACACCCAATCTATCTCAGATCAGAGGAAGAAAAAAATTTAGTCTCAATTAGACGATCTGAATCCTTAATAAGTGCACAGCTAATCATATGAATTAACAGCATCAGTGGTACTGCCATACTAGTAAGTCTTAAACTTTCAAGAGAAATGAAAGCCAACATATTTTAATCTATAACTATTTTAAGGTTAAAGTGAAGGTCTTACCAGCTATGTCGCGGAAATCATGAATTTCTGAATCAGTAATCCATAGCAAATCTCCTGGAAATACATTGATATCAGACAGAGTATCCAACTCCCCTTCAATTACCTTGGACCCTTTATGAAGTATCTGATTTTCTTTAACAACCTACAAATTAGTAACCTTTTCTCATCAGTACAACAGTTTTCTATCTACCAGCAAGAACAGAGAAAACAAATGTCAGGAATACAATTTATCACGAAGTACCTTAACACCAAATGAGTGAGGGAGGGGGTCGGGAGATTACTTCACCAAATGTATATGTTCACATATCGCACAAAGTCAGGAAAAAGATGATTTCACGTATCCAAATACCATGACCGATGAACGTCAAAGAAAGTAACCTACCCATGATTATTCGCAAATCACACGTAGGAGCGGGTCCAAACTTGACAGATTCCTAAACCTCAAACATTATAACAAACAAATTCTTTCCAACTTAAGCAAATTAATAAACATATAGGCTCACATATCAAAGAATAATCAAGTGGTAAAGGCAAGCTGAAGATAATTTCATAGCCAAAACAGATGACCAATGAACATAAAAAACTGTTCAACCTACCCCAAATGATTCCCAGATCATCATCTTAAGCTGATAAATTGTCGTAGACCCTGATACATTCAAAATCTTGGAGTTTCCAAAGGGTGTCTTCCGGGAACGTTTAGAAGTTCTGCGATCAGCCTCAATATTGTTTCCAGAAGCTTCTATAATCGATTTCGGAGCTTCCTTCCCCCGTACAAAGCAAACACAGATATCCTCATTACAATAGTTAAGCTTCCGCATCAACTCGCAGCTTTCTCTTTCACCAATGCATATCTCGCAGACCTGGAGATAATACAGTAGTCTATATTCAGAGCAGCCAAAAAAAAGTAGCGATTGTTTGCAATATTCATATAAAATCACTGAGAAGATTTTTCCAGACAGAAGATTGCAAGTTCTTGCAACAGGTAAGTGAAAACTTTAACATTTTTACATATGAAACGAAATTAAAAGGAGGTAGCAAGAGACGACAAGAAATCACACAGTACATGATGATTGATGCTTATAATCTATCATGGCTTACAAAGTTAAAAGGAAGAACTATATCTACTCACAAATTCACCAGTTTAAGCTACTTTGTTAAGAATAAAATTCAATTTTACACCAACTCTCAGATCTGTTACAAAAATCTGGAAGATTGTAAAGATCACAAAATAATAACATTACCCAAGTGGCTCAATGGCTCCCACAAATTGCGGGGTAGGGGCGGGGGACGGATGTAGGCAACCTTACCCTTGTGTTAGCAACACATAGAGGTTGTTTCTGAATGACCAAAGATGAAAATAATGTTCATCGAAGAGCCGCTACTTCACAAGAGAAAGAAGGACAGTCACTTCAGTGAATCATTTTAATTTATTCCATAATAATCCAGAACCAAAGAGTAATGAGTCTTGGATCTATTGAAAAGATCACAAAGGTTAAGTTTTCCTATATTTATTTTAATAAGAAAGATGTAATATTAATTAACAGACACCAAGAGGGTGACACCCATGTATAGAAGATATCATAGAGGTGATGCCCATCTAAAAAAAGACAAGATGGGAGTGACCAGCATATACAAAAAGACAATAGTCAATTAACTAAACAGAATGTAATATAACTTCCATGTAAACAAACATGAGCAAACCCTTTCACACAATTTTTTGTTTCACCAAAGTACTAATGACGTAATGTGATCCCCATGGAAAGAGAAAGGACAGAAAGCCAGATAAGGAACAACTTTCCCCACATCCAAAAAAAGAGAAGAAATTACAGTATGATAGTAAGTAGAAAAATTTGGGGCGTATGCGGCTCATGACAGTGGTGACACAAGTAAATTTCACAATGGACATGTAGCTTAAATATTACCTCAGGAGTTGTCTTGATCACAGGTTCACGAGACTCGAGCTCATTATTTTCATCAGTGTTTAAATTCTCTTCTGTAATTGACATAGCTTGGCAAGATCCAACCACATAATTCTCAGCTAGGTTCTTAAACTCAACCTCAGCCTGTATGCCAGTATCCTCTCTTCCACCCCATTCCTCACAGAAGTTCTTCCAGTCATTTTCGGATATTATCACGAGGCCGTCCGTCTAACATTGTAAACAAATAACACAAAGAGCAGTAAGTACAGCTTAGGGGTATGGCATATTTAATGAACCGGAGGATGATAAGCATGGAGCATTGGCACAAAATGTCTATCGAAAAAGTAGATGTATGTATTGCAACCAACACTAACCGCGGAAACCCTTTGCGTGATGACCCCACGTTTACACAGCAAATCGAGAGGCCTTTGCAGAAGCCGAGAATGCTGAACAAGATCAGAAAGACAACCATCAGAAATATTAAATAGTTAACATCATAAAGACTGCCACTCGACTTTGAAGACCAATCCATCATCTTTAATACACCACCAACCATATTCTTTTGAAAGAAAATTTCATTTCATATAATTCTGTAATAAGGTTCACAATAGCTCAATCATAAATTCACTTCGTCAAGAGCAGGTCCTTATTGTTGTAAGGTGTACTCAGATCATGGAAAAGAAAAATGAGTGAAGTTTCTTGTTCTCAATCATCCAGTTTTAAGACACATTCTCTTTGGCTTAGTGGATACTACAAACCACCAAAGTCATGTGGGCATGAAAGTATCTCTAAAGCACATCGAAAGAAGCTGCTAAGTTTACCTTTTCACATAAAAGTGAACTCATGACCCCATCCAAAGTCTCAGGCCTAATAGTGGAATTAGCATTTTTACCACTTGCACTGATGTAGATCCTCCATTTCGTAAGCCAAGAAGATGGCAACAAGTAATACTTGAAATTAGGAGAAAGAGGAACACTTTTTCCAAGAGCCAATTTTTCATGGTTCTGGCGCTGTTTCAACTTAAATTCCCTACAGAACAAAGAAAGAATTCACAATTAGTCCAGCCACAGAACTATCGTTTCCATCAAGGAATATCTGAATATGAAGTTTTTTTTTAACACAATTCTAGTTTAAGATGGCCATATCCATTCCATCTTAAACTTAAAACGGTTCAAATAGGATAGATGAGACAAAAGCATAATTCCTAGGGAGTACTAGGAAGCTTGTTCCATCTATCCATGGAAGGTTTTTATTCGACCCGTTTTAATCTTAAGACGGATATGTCCATCTTAGGAGAGACCAACTGTTTTTGAATTGGTTAAAAAAAAAAAAAGGTCCTTAAGCTAACAACCGTAGCTCACAATCAAACACAAGGTCCACAAAATGAGGTCATGGTGAGCATATCACCTCAGTGTATCCTCGCAAGAAGCCACGACAGTAAGCTCCATACAGCACTCACTACATATCTCTGCATCTGATGAAAAAGTTGAGCAGCCTATATCGTCATCTGGTTTCACCAAGTTAGAATTTTCACGCAGAAAATCCCAGAGAGTCTCAGGAACCAGTACTCGCTTAGCCCCCCAAGCTTGCTGAGGCATGAGTAGCCCATGAGGACACCTTATAGAATTTGTAGGTCCTGTATCAGCCTCCGTTGGATTATCACTAGCTTTTCTCCGCAGCCATTGATGTAACCTATGGCATAGTTGCCAGTTATTTGTGGACGGAAATAACACAACCAACTTATAATTAATGGTAAAAACATGAAACAACTTACGAAATGAAACAGAGGAACTTGGGCAAGACAAATGGCATTCCTTTATGGTCCTACTCATATCCGGTTAGTTTATAAAATTTTGAAGGAACATAGAATCTTGAAAAGCACACCCATAAGAAAACCCAGCTAAGGGGCAAAGCCAACATGGCCTCGCCAAAAGTTAGACAATGTTAAAGCAAGCTTTTGGGGCCTACGTAAAACAGAAACAGATCCTCTCCATAACTTCAAAAGAAATGGAGGTCTTTAAATTATCTACAAAAGAAAATATTATTTTTCACTTCCCTCCAATTTTCTATCTGCCATTACCTTTTGTAGGCAAATTAAGGCCCTTGGATCACTTGTTGCCTCTTATGTGGACCATTAGATGGGTTATGGACCTTCATTTCTTTTGAGCAAAATGGAGAGGATCCATTCCGATGTAAAATATGCAAACAAATATATGAAAGAAAAACATATAGTCAAATTTCGATGCTCTAGTGGATGCAAGCTTAAGATCAGTCATGGGTTCATAATTCCTATTACCACAACAATGGACAACTAAAAAGGACATTCGAAGATGGTGGATAGATGGAGACTCCGAAGGCGGAAAATATACACTATAAGCTGTCTCAAAGCTCTGTTAAATAACCATAAAGTCATCTAAAGCCAACTTATAAAGGACTGAAAAAAATTCAGATGGCACAAGGTATATACCAATTTTTGGATACATAATAAAGTTTATCATCTGGACATTTCCCAGCTAGAGCAGCTTCAGCAAGCTCTTTCAGGACTGCCCTTCTATCTCTGTAGCTGTCAGCAGTAACTGTTGCACGAGCTGAATCAATCAAACAATCGGTACAGCTGCTGTCCTTATCCAGGCAAGGACCTCCCCCATACTGTCATGCATAACAATCATAAGAACACAAGCGACAAAATAATGTCATGGCTAACAGAATTTATATAGGGCACAAATCAAAAAGACTTCTAAAACAAAAAATGTATTTCTGTCAAAAACCCTAGATGACTGGCTGTCAGGCTGTGGCAAAAGTACTATCAATCATATTGTTTGTTCTGATACAACGACAACGACATTATCCCAGTGCCTCAATGGCTCCCGGCCTCCCGCAACCGGGGTAAGGGGGGGTTGCCTTACGCTTGTGTTAGCAACACAAATTCATGAAGAGGATGTTTCCGAACATATTGTTCGTTTTGATAAGAAAAAAAATTGTAACAGGAAATGAGGATAAGGCAACTTCATTAGAGGGCAAGCAAACTATGTTCGATGATTCATAGATTGTCATAATGCAACCCTCAAACACACATGTCCAAAACAATCTATTAGGGTATTCAGATCTAGTTAAGAAGATTAATGCCTAGAAGCAGCCAATGTTTCCGAGGCTTCACTTCCTCCTCTTTACAACAACAATCCCCCAGTGCCTCAATGGCTCCCACAAATTGTGGGGTAGGGGGGGGGGTCGGATGTACACAGTCTTACCCTTGTGTTAGCAACACAAAGAGACTGTTTATGAATGACCCAAGATGAAAATTGCGTCGAAAACTACATTGAATGACTGGTACTTCACAATAGAAAGAAGCGCAGCCACTTTAGTGAGCCATTTTGCTTTGTTCCATCATAATCCGAAACCAAAGAGTAACTAATCTTTCTCCTCTTTATAGAAAAAAAAAAAACACAACACTTGAGTAACAACTCCCTTCATTCTAATTTTTTTTGGAAAATAATCTAGATAATTGAACTTATATTTCTCTAATTAATGTTCAGCTTCAATAAATTTAAATTGTAAATAAATGCTATAGCTAAAACCTATAAACCAATAGAGGTCATAACAGCTAAAAACTACCAAGCTATAAAAGTCGCATAAAAAAATGTTCAGTTAACTCATAGTGTACTATCACTGAAGGCTTAAAACCCAGAGGGCTGCAGTTACAAAGTGACAAAAAAGCTTGTGAGAAGTGAGGGGAGGTTGAAGATTCAAAATCACCTTAAGTGAGCTGCAATCAGCAAATACCTAACTTCTAGCTGCTATTTGAGAAATGGAAGTAAGGAACTAATATGTTTGAGGCAATAACGAGGCTTTATGAATTATTTTAATTTGAGCTTACAAATTAAACCCTACTGAGAAAAGACAACTAGAATCACCTGAAAGTTGGATCGTTAATTATTAGATAAATTTGGGCAGGATGGTTTTCCATGCACCTAAATGGGCTAAGGCCTCAAGTTCTCCTATGAATCCAAAATAAATCCTTCTACGTTTACTTTCTAAGCTAGGATTCTGTCTGCAAACGCTGCTTAGATTAATGATAATATCTTACTCTTTTTGGAATATCATAGATATTATGATTATGACTAAACTAAATGCATTAATGGGTAAAACATATCCTGCAAGAATTTGCAAAGAACCAAAACTTAGTTGAATGAGCATAAGTATATTCAAGAGAAAGCACCCAAAAAACATTCACTTACAAATTGCATGCCCCATTTTACAGGCATTCTAAAGCAAGTATATTCAAGAGATCTGTTTGCTTTATGCCTTACATGCTCTATGTAGGTGATAACTTCAAAAGATTGTACCTTAGAATACAGTAACAACCAAGCATTAGCAGATATCCGCTTCATAGAGGGAATCTTCGACACTGGTACTTTTCCATGTAAGCATTGAATACTGGTGTTGTCAATAGCACTGCATGAAACCATGCACCTTGTCAAATAACTGTTCGCAGCATTCATTGACTGTTTTAGAGAAGAGCAGGCAAACAAACAGATGACATTCAAATAAGGCGACTCGTACAAGAAGATTGGCAGCTCAGTCATAAACCAAACAGAAATGCACGTATTTTATCCCTAGTAAAAAAAATAGAAGTATAACTCATCAAGTAAAGCAGCAGGATATAAATTTGAACAGTGGTAAGGTCTTCCTCTGACAAGCAAGTAGCAAAGCATTGTCCTATGATCTTTGCTCTCAACCACAACAAAACAAAAAAAATTACCCGTGTGTCTCACTGGCTCACGCAAATTGCGAGGTGAGGGGGTGTTGGATCTACGCAACATTACACTTGTGTTAACAACACAAGAGACTGTTCCCAAATGACTCAGAATGAAAATTATGACAAGTTGACAACTGCTTTATAATAGAAAGAAGCGCAACCACTTTAGGTATCTCTGCCTTCCTGAATTATATCTAAGGTAAGTAGATGTTGGCGCCTTTGGCACATAGGACCAGAAGTAGAATTAGTAAACTCAAAGTGGAATAATTATATCTATAATGGTCACGAACGCAAGCCAAAAATCATATAATAATCTCCTGTAAGAAATTATTTCAGAGGCTCTATTCAATATCTTTTATTGCACATAGCACTGCAAATATTTCAGAACACAGATAAATTACTAGCCCACCAGCTTCAATAATCGAATTGAAATAGCTCAAGGTCCTTAAAAAAAAAAAAAAAGATCGCCCCGTCAATCAATATACTGGCCTTGTATAATCCTGAACATCTTTCAGAGATCAGAAGTGAGGTTATTTTTACTTGTTCTACATTGGTCAGGTGACAATGTATAGAAACACACCACTACAGTATTCAAAATGTGAAGTTACCTCACCAGCCCAAGAAATAACACTCTTAATCAGCATATACTTGCACCAGTCAACTTAAAGAGGTGTCTAAATGTAAATCATCAAGGCTCATTAGAGAAGTGTTTGTCAAAACTCGAACCACATGTCAATGTATGACACATATTTCGAAAACGACGGCACGGGAATACAGGCAAGCATGTATCGTAAACCGTAGCCAGTTCTGTAGACACGGAAACTACACAATATGACAGCCATGGTTTTTATAATTTTATGGAAGCTTCTATAA
>JAOWBH010178623.1:0-10177 GCA_028566215.1 Silene coronaria
AAAATAATAACAAGATAACTAAGAAATCTAAACAATTGAAAAACTAATGAAAATGAGAAGGGAATTATACCAAAAGCTTCAAACTTGGATTGATTAAAGGAAGAATTTCTTCCAAATCTTCAATAAAACCCAAAGAGTAAACAACAATCTAAGTAAAATCAACTAAATCTAGCTAATTTAAGGAGTAATTAGAAGTTTGATTGAGGAAGGATTAGGCTAATATTAATTAAATCTCAAATCTAGAAATGTGTGTACAAAATTATTAAGGCAGGATATATATAGGTTCCACCAAATTAGGTCAAAAATTATAAGAGTTGATGAAATGCGGAAATTTCGTCCCAACCGGTTGACTGGCGACGGTGGCCTGACCGACTGGGGGTTTTCTGCTCTTTTTTTCTTTAAAACGGACCTACAAGTGATGTCAGTCGGTGGACCGGCTACCGGTTGGTCCACCGGCTGGGAGGGCCTGGACTTTTCCTTGACTTTTCCTCATCTTCTCTACCTCACAGCCGGCTGACCGGCTGCTGGTGGCCTACCCGGCTGGGAGTCTTCTGAACTTTTCTCCTCAAAACTCATTTGCCAATCTTGTGTGGGGTTCCCATTCGGCTGACCAGCTGCCTGCCTGCCGGCCGGCCGGGAGTCTTCTCAGCCTTTCTTCCTCCTCTTTCCTTTGCCAATCTTCTAAATCGTCACACTTGGTCCCAATTGTTCATTTCCGTGTCGATTCCTGCAATATGAGACACAAAAAGGCGTAGACGGGAAAAGGGACATAAAATGCAAGCGTTGACACGTAAAATCATCCAAAACGAGTCAAAAAGGCATAGAAAAGAGGGAAGAAATGCAACCAAATAAACGTATATCAATAGCATTTCTAATAAACTCCTCCTTTAAGTTTGGATGATCAAGCGATGGTTTGCGAACCACACAAGACACATCATGAGAACCTTTGTATGACACAATTGTGAAGACATCTATAGCAATATTTTTTTGAGTAGCTCTTAAATACCAACTACAAGCGAAGGGTTTTCTACCACACCTAAATGTCACTGTGTGAGGTTTTGATTTGGTGGTTTTATAGACTTGGTTTCTTAGGACGTCGTGTGATGTGACAACTTGTCGTAATTTCTCTTATCTTGCAAAATCTTTCCCAATACTAAACTCACCATCATTCTTGAATGGAACACCACTTGATTTATACCAACTATTTACATTATCAACATCTATAGCATGAACTTTGACAAATTGGGTATTAAGACATGTTTGAGAAAGAAGGTCCACCCTAGCATCATCATCATCACTCACAAATAATATTGCATCCTCCTCTTCAATTCCCTCTTCAATTTCATCTCCAAAAATATTACCATCAATGAGCGTTTTATCAACATTATTAGTTGACAAATACACATACCAATTTGGATCCTCAATTTGACTAAGCATATTTGTGAATGACAAATTAGAGGGTTGTAAAGTTGTTGAGTTATTTCAAGAGGCGTCAACTCAATAAACACATCCATCGATGCGGCTTTCGATTGACTCACACTTGCCCACATAACTTTCAAACTACAATCATGACTCAAGGATAATACTTTGTAACCTCTTACACTTGGGAATTTCATTTTGATATTAAGCTCATATTTTGTTCTGTCTACCTCTAAAGGCTCATATATTTCACTCTTACGCTCATTAAGAATAATATTATTATTAACAATAACAAAGCTTTCACAACCACCCTTATAACTAATATCTTCACCGTTTACCGTTATTTCACCATTCCACCAACAAGTCAATGGATAATTATTTATCTACATTGTAAACAATTATAATAAACTACAAATTTGACAAAGAAAACCACTAATTTGAAAAGGTAAAGCTCTAAATCAAGCTAAAACGAAATTAATAAATTAACCACAAAAACAACCTAAATTAAACAACAATGCTAAATCAAAATAGAATAATTAGTACCTTTAGATGAATATATGACGAATTAGGTTGATGGAGGGTAATTGATTGAAAGAAATCTGGTGAAATTTGGGTGAGAAATTGGGTTTTTCGAAAACTTAGGGTTTGGGTTTTAATTGGAGATTTTTTTGTTTGTTTGATATAAGAGAGTGAGGGGTGATTCGTGTTTTTTTTATATATAAAACAGGCAAAGTCGCTATGTTTCTCAATGGCTTCACCCTCCTTCCCCCTCTTTTTAAAGCTTACAGCTTACTTTGTTATTGCAACAGCAGATAAAGCCGTCAGCTTTCCCAGCGGCTTTACCCGTTAATAGTTCCAATTTTGATTCTAGTAGATACTGGAAATCTGAGGGTGTGAGAAATGGGTGAAGTCGCCATGTTCCCCAGCGGCTTTACCCATTCCCAATTTCTTCAACATCAGTGGCTAGTGGGGGATTAGGGGTGTGATAATAGAGTAAAGCCGCCAACTTTCTTAGCGGTTTTGTTGAAAAACTGGAAAAATAAAATAAAAAGTATTGACGTTGACCCATTGGGCCAAAATACTTTTGAACCGACCCAAAATTCCTAATTACTTTGCTAATTAACCCTACTAATCCAAAAAATTCAGAAATTAGCCCATATTAAATTAAGGGTGTTGATTATCACAGTACACATTTTACTTATCGTACACTTTTAATAATTATACCCCTCTCATTCCACCCCATTTTTTCTCTCTAATTTCTCTCTATTTTATTCCCTCTAATATTAACCACCCATAGACATGAATTTCTTCATAGTGAGTAGTGGGTACTAAATCGGAGATAATAAACACAAAATAAAAGAAAAAACTATCAATTACTGTAAGCACAAATGCACAATCATAGAGTACTACAATTGGAAAAGAAGAAAAAAAGAAAAATGCAATCGAGCTGCTACGTTGATTTCATGTACTACTGCACTAACCGGCCTGTCGAACGGAATCCGGTTACCATATGTGTCCTCACGGGCGGTACCTGACCATGATGCCGGAGACATCCGACCACATCAATAGCCCCATCATCCCATACCAATTAACAATAATTAAGGTGAACATAATCTCTTTAAAAAAAATAGAAAACTATAACAAAACTCAATTTATTCATTAGTAATCGATTAATAAACTAAATACTTGTTTAGTTTTCGAATAATCATTCATAATAATTGAATAATTTGATGGGAGTTAAAAGGAAGTAACAAAGAGAGAACTTAAGAATTAGGTTTGATGTTTTTAGTCAAGGGTAGGGAAATGGAAAGTTTGGTGCAAAATGTACTAAAATGAGTAAAATGTGTACTGCGAAAATAAATTACGTAAATTAAATAATCAAATCAAAACAAAATAAAACAGTGAATATACTTTGCTAGAAACTCAGTCTCACAGACACAAAACCTATGTTAATCACTTGTATTGACCACTAGATTGCTTTAACAAACTGCCCAACAATCATTATGTAGGTTTCAAATTTGATATTGAAAATATCAACATACCGTTGTTTGGGTCATGGTGGAGCTCGTCATCCATAGTCGTGCCACAATATGCATTATTGTCTTACGGCAGAATCTGGTGGAAAATGCACAAGTCAATGAATAGACATTGAGCTTCTTTGAAAATGGGCCACTCTTGGTATAATTAAAGTAGTCTTTTACAGTAATTTATGTTTTAAGCAACCGTAAGTCTTTAGGAAGGACAAATACTACTTCCTCCATTCAACTCTACTCTACCATATTTTCTTATTAATCCATTCAATTCCACTCTATCATTTTCCTAAAAAAGCAAGTCAAATGACCCATTTGTCCTAATTTCAATCCCATATTTACACCTATTACCACTACTTGGCCCACTACACCTAACCCTCAAAACCCACCTTAATACTAATCTGGTCCAATTACTAACCACTAACCCAATCCACTAAACTAATCCTTCCCTCCATATTTTCCTAACCCAGCCCACTATACCCCCCTATACCCGTTCAAATATTTGGACTCTCATTTCACTCCTCAAATCCAACCTCTCATCTCCCACTCTCTAGAATATTCTGAAAACCCTAGAATCCATTTCTGTCCCTCTTTCTCTAAATCCGCCTTCGTCAAACTTCTCCCTCATCATTCTCTCATTCAAGATCTGCTATCTTTTACAACTATTTTCCATAAATCTTTCTTCTCTTTCAACAAACATCCATATAATCATCCTATTTCAGTCTTCTTTGTTAGATCTCCTTGGCACCTCGACATGTAAATTGTGGGAAAGGGTGCCTTCAATGTGTTATGGACAGGTATCGGCTTAGTTCATCAGAAACCGAGGAAAAAGATGAAGATGACGATTCTGCTCCTGATTCACCTCTTCCAACTAGGATTGTGACTGACTCTCTAGATCCCTATGACGATTTAGGAACTCAGGTTGAGGAAACTCGGTTCGATGATGTTGTCCTTGTTGTTCCTAACTTCCCTGATAATGATGTGATGCTGGGTGTTCGTCCTGTTGTTGAAGAGAGGAGTAGATATGAAGAGTCAGAATCACTGTGTACAAAGAAGTTAAACGCCTTTATGAAGATAAGGCGTGCTAAGTGTGGCAAGTCCCCTCAGTACATTTGTAAGGGTGGTGAAAATCTTGGGAATGAGTATCCATCTCCAAGCTCAAAAAGGTTCAGAGCGTTTCAGGAGATATTCAATGTTAAGCTTCGTAAATCATCCAAATAGGCGGTATATTCTTGAATTTGTTCCTTTCATTGTTAAATTTACGATTTCTTTTTTTGGTTTAACTGAATATTTATTGAAATGTTGATAAAATGATGTGGTGTTGTCTGTTAGATTGATTTTTAGTTTAGATTTATGGGATGCTGTGGCTCTTTCTGTTAGATTTATTGTTTAGTGAAATTTTTGCCGTGGTTTAACCATATTTTTTGTCGATTAGATTTATTTTTGGTTTAGATTTATTGTTTGTTGTGGTTGTTTATGTTAGATTTACTGAATTATTTTTGCTAGATTTATTGTGGCTATTATTTTTTTTGTGTTTGATTTATTTTTGGATTGATATTTATTGTTTGTGCTATTTTATTGTTGATGTTGTTGTTGTTATTGTTTTTAACACGACATTTTATTGTTGATGGGGTAATTGGTGATTTTACCTGATTGTTAAACCTCAATGAATGTCCATATTAGACAGAGAGGATGTTGATGTAGTTTTGAGTTCATTTGGGTTTTGTTTGGGTGGTGTTTTCTTTAGAATACTATAGTATCTCAATGATGAATGTACCTTACTGGTTTGAGAGCAGTTGGTAGTTCATTGGAGTTGAATGGAGGAAGTATATGTAAATGTAATTGGCTAATTAATTAAAGTAGTTAAGTCACTACATGGTCTACCAATGAATGAGTATGTGTGCTTAATCCTTTAAATTGCAATAATAAACATAACATTTTTACTATGGGAGCTCAATGATTAATGTACCTTAATGGTTTGAGAGTTGTGTAGTTTGTTCCTTTAGTCATTACTGTTATTTATAGGAGATAGCATGGTCTACCAATGAATTGTGTGTGTAAGAGTTTTTACTACTTTAAGCAACTCAATGATGAGGCCAAAATGGCTTGAGAGTTTTAACTGTGGGAATTAATTGAGGGCTTCTGTATGTGTGAAATGAAATAGCATGCACTATGATGAATTTGCCTTAATGGTTTGAGAGCTCTTCGTATGTCTAAGAATAAGGTCAGTGGCCATGAAATTTAACTAATAAATCCACCACGTGGTCTACCAATGAATGGGTGTGTGTGTTAAAGCCTTTAAATTGCAGTAATACAACTCAATGATGACTGTATCCTTACTGTTTGAGAGCTGTGTTTTTTGTTGCATTAGTCATTATTGCTACTTAATGGAGTTAACATGGTCTACCTTCATTGGATGTGTGTGTGTATGAGGCTTTGTTTGTTTACACAACTCAATGATGAGGTCACACTGATCTGAGAGTTGAAGTGAAATTGCAGTAAATTGAATGTAAAATTGAAATAACGGTCTACCTTGCATTTCACATAGTCTGATCTGAACTTAGAAAACATCTTTCAACTGTAACAAATTAAATGTAAAACTGTACTGAACTTTCTATTGAATCTCAAATTGTGCATTGCATTTGACTTAGTTATGAAATTTCAGCATAACATAATACTGAACATTGTATTTCAAACAAATATTCAGTTTTCATTTAACTTTGGTCTTGATGTAAAATTGCATTAAATTAACCAGTATAACATATGATTCATTTCTGTAACCTATTTTACATTACCTTGCATTTCACATAGTCTGAACTAAACTTACAAAACATCATTCAACTGTACCTAATTGAATATAAAACTGAACTGAAGTTTCTATTGATATTCAAATCGTGCATTGCATTTGACTTAGTCTATGAAATTTCACCTGAACATAAAACTGATCATTACATTTCAATTGAACATTAAGTTTTCATTAAACTGGCCTTCAAAATTACATCACTTTCACATGAATGTCTTACAATGCATTACATTCCAATTAATTGAAAAGCTATAGCTTCAACATTGTATCCTCATTAGGTATTCTAAGCCTTGTGTTTTACCTAATCCTTGCATATATTCAATGCATTCTCTGACCAATTCTTCATTGACCATTAAATTCCTTCGTAACATACCAATGGCATCAAGATGACCCTTCCCCATATGGGGGATTGAAAAAGTATCGTGCCCATTACATTTCATAACCTCTACCATTACTGCTTGTAATGATAAGCATATCTTGTTAAGTTTGCTATGACTATAATCCACAAATGCTTGCATCACTTCATTTACTAGGTCATCAACTGTCTTTGCTGCCTTAGATTTTTGTACTGACTTTAATGCCCTGAAATAGCCAAGGTTATTACAGTTTAAGTCTGGTGAGTTAGGAGGCTGGGAAACTAACTCAATAGTAAATCCATCTGAGTTTGCAGCAGCCATAAAATCAGGATCATCATTCTTGATGTGAGGCCTGACATTGTCTTGTTGTATGTATATATGCTTGCTTAATCCTTCTGGCCATACCCTCTTAATAGCCGGTAAAACTTGCTCAATTAGGCATTGTTTGATAACTTGATTTGTGATAGATTCAATAGGCTTCATCTCCAATGTACCCATTGGCCTATTTCTGCTTGCCCTAACTGCTGGTACTTGATTTGTGAATGGAGACATGCCTATTTTGCCATCAAATATTAACTCCCCATCTGATGAATAAATTGGTTTACTAACTGCACACATGAACATCACTTTTGTGATGTACCTCCTTGATTGGCAACTTTTATATGGCAGCTTCTCCCCCTTCACCACATAAACCTTATCATTGTCGTATGTTATGTATAACCACTTCTCATCCATGTGTATTGTGTTGCTCATTTCATTAAAAATGATTTCAGTGACTGGCATATTATTGAGATCAAAGAATTCTTCAAATACTTGTTTAACACGTAATAACTTCAATGAATAAAGTAACCTTTGATCCTTGTGTAAGTCAGTTAGGATGTAAGGGGCTTGAATGAGGTTTAAGCAAACCTTCTTTCACCCATGAATGGATTGTTCCAACTGAAACTCCGCTATTTTGTGCAACTCTTATAATTGTATCTCTAAGACCATAATCCAAGTGATTTTATGTCCTCAATATTTGGTAATATTCTTTTCCTATTTTTGTTACCAACTCTGCCACTTTTTACATCTAACTTTTCACCAACTAACTTTGGCTTTTTGGCAAGTCTCCATATGTTAGAGATACTTATATCCTTCACATTGTACCTTGCAGCTACCTCCTTGATTGCACCATGGGAAAGCTTGTCATTTTGTGATTTTTCAAGCAAGTAAATGGCAACTTCAGCTCTCATTTCTTCAGTCATGCACTTAAAGACCATTGTGATGAAGTATTTTAGTGTTGGCTGTGTAATTAATAAGAGAAAAGCTGTGTAATTTTATTTTGTATTGTTGTAAATGAAAACTGTGTAAAGTTTATTTTTGTTTGGTTGTTATTGAATGAGGGATGTAATAAATGGAGAGGAAATGCTGTAATTTATGGTCTGTAAAACAGGTTTGTACTTTGAGTTGATGTTATTTGGGGGGTCATCGAAATACATCCTGTCTTTTCACCATTGGCTTTTTGGGGGGGATTTTCGAAGAGTGGTAGTTTTGGTGGGAAAATTAGCGTGTAATGTTGTTCCTAATGCCCCATATATTCAGAATTAATAAAGGATATTCTTTGATTCCCTTTCTTTCCCATTGTACTTTTAATCATACTTTAATTGTTCTTAAAACTAGTGCAAAACTCAATATGGTAGAATGGATGAAGTATTACATGGTGGTAATAACGACAATTTTTTTTGCGTTTTCTAGGCAACAAGTGTGGTGATTTGGTATGTATTTGACCCGTCTTAAGCAAGATGGATAGTGTCCGTCTTAAATGAGAATTTGTGGTTAAAGCAAATAATCTTCACTCCATAGTTTGAAAGGTTTTGGGTTAGATGAGGCGCAAGCCCAGTAACGTAGATGGGGGATTGAGATTCGAACAAGTGACTTGTTGTTATGATATTTACGTTCAATAGAAGGTGGTAAATGGGTCAATCGGGTTGGATTTGGACGGATCATTTTGATCAGCCACACATTTCACTTCAGTTTTCGGATGTCAAATTGTTCGGGGTTTGATCACTTTAGGTTAGATTATCTTGAGTCGAGTAATTTTCAGGTCAATAAATTACGTAAACATTTGTGTTATAACTATGCCCTCTTACACAATTTCATACTACTTTACTACTTTCATCAGTAAGCTCCTTGGTTATAAATAAAGGTGTTTAGTTAAACTAATTTTATTAATATTTTTACACGCGAACCATTTATAAGAAGAATGAATTATTTTTTTATTTTTTGAAAGCGGGATTAACTCAAGACAAAAAGCAAGTACAAAACAAAAACGCAACTAAAAAGCATACAAAGGGACATAATAGACCAAGTTACACCCCGAATCTTGCTGTATCTCTAGTCATTTTTCCGGTGACATGTCATTTTTTTCCGGCAAAAAATCTACCTATATATCTCTAGTTGGGCTTAATTGCACGTAGGGTATAACTAGTTGGGCTAATTTGGACTGGTTGAAAGTAATGAGACTAATTTGCACATATTATCAAACGTATGTGGCTTATTTGCCACTTCCCTCCTTTTTTTTTTTTTTTTTTCATATTATACGTTTTGAAGAAATCATCGTTTTCGGACCTGAGAGTTTTAGTAAATCAAAGTTTATTCCGTTAAAAGTCTTTGACCGATCATAATTGCCGACTACGAATTCAAAAAGTAATTATTTTTTTTTCCAAATTGAAGATCTCGTAAAGACGTACAATATGATAAAAAAATTATCATTTTCCGAAATCATAACAAAGAATTAGGGTATTGCTCTTTCACGTACATGATTTACTTAATCATGGACAAGTTTTCCGCAATACCCTTCACATTTTTCCATCTACCATCTACCATCATCCTTACTCCTCTTCCTTCAAAAAAATAAATCACAAACACCATCCATCCACCACTTCCACCGCTGCTAACACATGTTACCGTCACTCCAACGTCCTTCCCTGTCACAACCTCGCCACCACCACTTCCTCCCCATCTCTACCGCTTTCCAACAAATCCATACCAGAAAAACCAAATTCTAATTAAAGAAAATATAATTAAAAAAAATTCTAATTAATTGAGAAAATATAATTAAAAATTTATTAATTAAATAATCAATTGCTGTGCTAATACAATTACTGTAAACTACGCCTATATACCTAACAAGTCTCCTCCTTTTCATAAGCTATATGTATGGGCAAGAATGGATGATTGACTCCATGATTGAATTCATTCCAGATTTTAGCCGTGCAATCAAGGTCTACATTTAATAAATTAATAGAATCTAACTCTTAATCTATGTATTACGATTAATTAACTTGATTGTTATGATACGAGAATCATAATTATCAATTTTGGTAGGAATTAAAGTAGGCTTTTGAAGGAGAGGTAATTGCATTATGAAATAACCTTAATTAATTTGTGTCATTCAATTGGTATGCTCACAAAGTTTTAAATGGAATTATCTATATAATACTCCCTCTATTCATCTTATATCACCCCACTTCAATATAATACTGCTCACATATATTGGAGAAGTGGGGTGATAATTGTTGAATGGAGGG
>JAOWBH010178634.1:0-10175 GCA_028566215.1 Silene coronaria
AAAGAAATAAAATAATGGCCCTAAATAGCCTCTAAAAAACCGTGCACACACTAGCAAACACAAGGACCAAGAGTGCAGATTTTTACATAAGTCAACAAGTAAAGGAAAACTGTTAAAATGATATGGGGAAATTGTGATGATTGTATTACTGAGCCAAACGTTGACTTATATAGGATTACAAAGCAATGAGATAGGCTCGTTGTATACGGGCCAAAGCATAATAATATATCGGAATACAATAACGTATAATATCGCTATATATTCCTAACACCCCCCTCAAGATGGAGCATGGAGATCAAGAGTGCCCAGCTTGCGAAGGAGAAACTGAAACTGCGCTACGCCCAAAGCTTTAGTAAAAATATATGCTAACTGATCATGTGTGGAGACATGAACCGGGGCAACCAAACCACTCGTGATGGAGTCACGGACAAAGTGGCAATCAATCTCAATATGTTTCGTACGTTCATGAAATACGGGATTATGAGCAAGATGTAATGCCGACTGACTATCACAAAAGAGCTTCATGGGTAGAGGAAATTGTACACCTAAACTAGTCAGGAGCCCTTGCAACCATTTTAACTCACAGACAACAGCAGCCATAGATTGGTATTCAGCCTCAGCAGAAGACAAAGATACAGTGTGTTGTTTCTTGGTTTTCCAAGAACTGGGAGAATCACCAAGAAACACAAACCAGCTGGTGACGGAGCGACGAGTCAGTGGACAGCCAGCCCAGTCGGAATCGCACCAACCAGAAATAGTAAAATCGCCAGCGGAACGCAGAAGAATCCCTTGACCCGGACTTCCTTTAAGATAACGTACAATCCGTAGAGCGGCAGTCATATGTTCCTGTCGGGGCTTATGCAAAAATTAAGAGAGCACATGAACCGCATACGACAAGTCCGGACGAGTGACAGCAAGATAAACCAGACGCCCAACAAGACGACGGTAAAACTCAACATCTTCCAGAAGTGCGCCGGCTGCGAGACCAAGTTTGTGATGTTGCTCAATTGGAGTGACAGCTGGTTTCGCGCCAAGTAAACCCGTCTCAGAAATAATATCAAGGGCATACTTACGCTGTCTAAGGTAAATACCCTCGGCACTCCGAGCGACCTCAAGGCCAAGAAAATACTTGAGAGGACCCAAATCCTTCATATGAAAACAATTTCTCAAATACGTCTAGAAAGAAGCAATGGCGGAAGCATCATTACCCGCAATGACAAGGTCGTCAACATAAATAAGGATAAAAAGACGCACCTCACCCTGCGAAAAGGAGAATAAAGAATAGTCGGAATAGGACTGTTGGAAACCATACTGACGCAGGGAAGTGGCAAGTTTGGCAAACCAACAACGCGGCGTCTGTCGCAGTCCATACAATGATTTCTTAAGGCGGCAGACTTTACCTTCCTTTCCTCTACCAAACCCTAGCGGCAGTCTCATGTAAACTTCCTCTTCCAAGTCACCATGAAGGAACGCATTATGTACATCCATCTGATGCAACTCCCATTTCTGAATAGCAGCAACAGCCAAAAAAGTTCGAATAGTAACCATTTTGACAACGGGAGCAAATGTTTCCCCGTATTCCAAGCCTTCCACCTGATGATTACCAAAAACAACAAGACGTGCTTTAAGACGCTCAATAGTACCATCATATTTATATTTAATCTTGTATACCCAGCGACAGCCGAGTGCCTTTTTGTCATGAGGAAGATCAGTCAGCTCCCACGTTTCATTACGTTCAAGAGCATCAATTTCATCTTTCATAGCGGCACACCACCCTTCATCACGAATGGCGTCGTTGAATGAGGGCGGTTCAATCCCATTAGTGACCGCTGCAAGAAAATGACGATGTTTTGCCGAAAAAGAATTACAATTAACATAGTTTGCCAAAGAATAAGGTGTACCGGAGGACGATGTAGGCGATTTCGGTGAACTTGAAGGCGGGGATGGACTTTGTGCGGTGTCAAGAACGTAACCACGTAACCGAGAATTGGGAAATTTGAGACGATGACCGCGACCAAGCTCTGTTTCAACCGTGGCTGCCTCACCCACATCACCATCACCCGTGGCTACCTCACCCATGTCAGCCATACCACCATTACCTGTACCAGCCATACTAGGACCCAGGTCCCCCTACCTCGGCATCCACACCCACACCAGCCGTGTCCTCCCCTGCCTGGGCCACATCACAGGCATCCAGGCCATTAAAAGGCACGTCTAAAGAGTCAAAATATGGCATAGTATCAGACGGCAGAGGGGTGGAGACAGGGGCAAACGGAAATGAATTCTCATGAAAGACAACATCACGAGAGACGAAATAAGACTCCGTCTCAAGATCGTATAATTTCCAACCCTTTTTATTAGTAGGATAGCCGACAAAAATGCATTTACGAACCCGCTTTTCAAACTTATCACCTCGAGTAAATTGATTATGAGTAAAGCAAAGGCAACCAAAAACTCGCAAATTGGAATAAGATGGGGGCGCACCAAATAAACACTCGTATGGGGTTTTATAGTCGAGTAAAGCAGAAAGAGTCTGATTAATTAAAAAAACAGCACTAAGTATACACTCCCCCCAAAAGGACTTAGGCAAATGAGCTTGAAAGAGCAAGGCCCGGGCAACATTCAAAATGTGACGATGCTTACGTTCGACACACCATTTTTTTGGGGCGTGCCAACGCAAGACGTCTGAAACTGAATCCCATGAGTGAAAAAATAACCCGCCATACAGTTAAACTCCGTCCCATTGTCACTTTGGACACACTTTATGGGTTTAGAAAATTGAGTGTCAACCATTGAAATAAAATTTATAAACATATCGGTAACTTCCATCTTATCAAGCAATAAATAAACCCAAGTAGCGCGAGAATAATCATCCACGATGGTTAAAAAATACTTAGCACCACATGAAGAAGCAACACGATAAGGTCCCCATAAATCGCAATGAATTAATTCAAACAAATCCGAAGCACGCTTATCGTTCAAATAAAAACTATTACGGTGTTGCTTAGCAAAATGGCAAGTATCACAAACAAGCTCTTTATTAAAATTAAAAATTACGAACGCACGGAATAGATTTGACCACTCGAGAAGACGGGTGTCCCAGACGCCTATGCCAAAGATCAAGCGACCCCTTATCAACCACCTGATTCACCGTCAAAGACCGAGCAACCGCACGTATCCAATAAAGTTCATCCCGCAACTCACCGACTCCAATCGTCGTCCTCAAAGAACGGTCCTGAATAAGTCAAGCTTGGGATAAATAAAACATGACGCAAGGTAATTGAACTATTTATATAAACCGAGCCCATGATCGTTGACACGACCTGCTGCCCATTTGGGAGACCAACAGGACGGTCAGAAATTACGCATCGTTCTTCAAAACACGACAAGTCACCGGTGACGTGATTGGAAGCACCTGTATCAATAATCCAAGTACACATACCACTGAGACGATCGGAAATGAAATTAGTAGAGACACCAGCCGTCACGGCATTGGCGTGAACCACTGATTCCCCACGGCCTGAACCACATGTAGTAGAAGAACTCGCACTAGAGGACCCACGAGAGGAGCCCGCTCGAGCACGGCGAAGGTCAGCCAATGTCCGTGGCCTGTCACCCCACCAGTCGGGGAATTTCTGGGTTTTTATATAGAAATTGGAGGCATCATGACCTAGGTTTTCACAGAACGAGCAAAAAAATTGGCGCCTTTCACCACGCTCTTTGTCACGAAGAGCACGCCAATCGGTGGAAGATCGATTAGCGGCTGGCGTGGCAAAAGCAACCACATCAGGGGCAGTCTCAGAGGCAGTCTCCGAGCGCAAAAAATCCTCTTGTAAAACAGCATGATACGCCCTACTAAGTGAGGGAAGGGGATCGAGTTGAAATTGTTGCGATCGTACGGTCCCATATAAGGTAGCATCGAGTCCCATAAAGAACTGATGCAAGCGTTCGTTATCGAGTCTTTAAATGGTTTCAAGTCCAATTCCACATTCACACTTACCACATTTACACAAAAATGGTGGCTCGTGTACAACAATTGAATCCCAAAGCGATTTCATTTTTCCGTAATAGGTAGTAACATCCATACCTTTTATTTGCTTGCAATTATGCAATTGAGTTTTGAGATTGTGAATTTTTGTACCATCAACAACGGCAAACTGGTTTGCTAATTCCGACCAAAGAGCAGCTGCATCTTCCACGTAGGAAATCGTATCCAAGAGCGACGGATCTATGGTGTTTCGTATCCACTGAACCAACGTACAGTGAACCACCTCCCAATTCTTAAGATAGAAGGCATTTGTTGGCCTTTTGATCGAACCATCTATGAACCCGAATTTGCGACGGGATTTCAAAGACATTTTCATTGAATTCCTCCAATCTTCAAAATTATCGCGACGGAGGACAACGTTGGATATTTTGGCACTCGGAACGTCATGAGATCCGAGGTAGTATGGGTTCATGGAATCAATTTTTGGAGTTTCATTTGGTTGTATGTCGTCGCCTGATATGGCGGTTGTCCAGCGTAGGATTTTCGTTTTGTCGAGATTTTAGGTTAGGGTTTTTGTTTCGGAAACAGGCTCTAATACCATGTTAAGATGATATGGGGAAATTATGATGATGTATTACTGAGCCAAACGTTGGCTTATATAGGATTACAAAGCAATGAGATGGGCTCGTTGTATACGGGCCAAAGTATAATAATATATCGGAATACAATAACGTATAATATCGCTATATATTCCTAACATAATGGGAGATGTGCAGTACTGAATAGGTTCATGCCAACAAAAACAAATATTTCTGACGTTCTAGGCCGATATTAGATCACAAGCGAAAATTATCAAATATATACCGTCTATGGGCGTAGGTAATGATCGAATAACACTGTTTTGGAATTATTTTAGGGTGGAAAGACGTTGTCTATAAGATAAATTTATTTGCACTATCCTTGACGAAATCCCTAGCGCCTTTACGCTACACTCAATTATATATAGTAGGAAAATTCAAGTTGGAATTGAGATTAATTTGCTAATTTTCTTTCTAAAGAGTAGCTTCTTAAGATTTCTTTATATTCTCTACTTTATCCTCATGCCTAGTTAGAGAACTACCTTTTTTGGAAAGATACATCGTATGGTAAGTTCTTTAAAATCAGTCATTGGATTCATTAAGGGTCTTGATTTTCAGGTGGAAGACGAGTCGTTTAATGGCATCTCATTTGGAAATTGCTCATACAACGACACATTAGAATATTTATTTAACTTGCTTCACATGGTCGTCTAATGTGTAATATAATGTTAATTGTGTTAAAAGAGGGCGATATGATGACCCATTATGTCCTCGTTGTTTGTCGCATAAAGAACAGATAAATCATCTAATTCGTCCTTGTCCCATTTCACGAGAAATATGGAACCACATAGGCGACTTAGCTTCATTTACCTCATCCTTTACCGTTTTTTTTTCCAGCTTGGATTAGCGATAATGCGAGCAGTAGTTACCCGTTATCATCGGCTGATTGGCCTATGAAATTTGTTATTAATTGCCTGTGGCATGGAGATGGGATAACAATATTATGTTTGGCATAGCCGAGGATAACCATTACATCCTCTCTAGTTTCTACTTCTTCAATATGAGATTTTAAAACGAGTTTTTGATAAATTCTCTTTATTTATAGTCTACCCAGGTTCGACTCTTAGGGAAATATTTATAAGAGATTAGTTGATGTGGTTCTAATTTACGTGTTTTATACCCCCTAATTAGCCTCATTTTGTATGCATTTTGTCACTTTATGGTCTATTTTATAGCCAAAAGCTTCCTATTCCTATTTCTATGTTATTATATGCGTTTTGTAGGAAAGGAGCCAAATGTGGCGGAATTCCCGTCTTTTACGCTCAATTTGATAGCTATTTGACGACATGCACCAATTCGCATGAAGATGAGACGAGGATTAATAATCCAAGTCCTACGGGAAGAAGGGGAATGTTTAAGCATGAAACGGATAATTTTGACTCGGCTTTCGATTACTCTTGTAGTATTACATGTCAGTAAGGGAAGAATTATTCGCCAAATTGGTTTAGAAAGAGCGTAATATAACTTTGCCTCATGAAGCAAATTATTCATATGGATAATGCTCCTTGTGCGTGTTTAATTAAAGAAGATTAGTTGGTAAGCAATAGTCAATTAAGATTGAATGTAACACTCCCATTAACCGAGAGGCCACGAATAAGGCAATCCCGACTAATGGAGGGGTCACATGCTCGGTTTCCTGAGTTTATAGTGCGAACAAATTTAATCCAAAGCATTATATATAAATAAAGAGTTAAGGTGAGAATAGTCATACATAAACTAATCATATCATCCAAATACACAATCCGACTCAATGTACTAAAGTCATAATACTAATACATAATCATGCTACAAAAGAATGGCGACTCCTCGAGATCGCTCCCAACCACCAAGCCCGCATGCAATGCTTAAGCTATACCTATCAAGCCACTGCTCCCCACATGAGCAGAAATCATCACGTGAATCAACACA
Organism: Silene coronaria; assembly: GCA_028566215.1. NCBI lineage: Eukaryota > Viridiplantae > Streptophyta > Magnoliopsida > Caryophyllales > Caryophyllaceae > Silene > Silene coronaria. The sequence continues at coordinate 6,535 of JAOWBH010178634.1, forward strand.
GTTTTCCAAAAGCCGTTACCTTTGCCAATTGAATGAATAAACGATATGACAGGTGAATGATATGAAATGCAAACAAATGCAACATGAGAAAGGGAATTATCGTACCAACACACCACCTCCAACCACAGCGATGACAGCATAGCAACGCCGCCACCTACAACCCGGACCGCAGTCTTAAACAAGTACCGGGACGCACCCAAGTACGGACTCGGGCGCTAACCGGACCCCTGGCCGATGTTACGGCACACCGTAAGTCTCTCCGTCCTCAAGCCATAAATCTGCACATCTCCATTGAGTGGGAAACCCTAATGGACGACTCAAGCGTAAGACGATCTCCCAAACCATTTTACGTCTCCACAACAACTCATTAGAACATACTCAACCTCCTCCAACATCCACACAACCAACACAAAGTCACCATCCCAAGGTATGCCAAACATACCTTGGTACCAACAACATATATCATATAAGATGCATAAAACATAAACATTTACTCATAATTACCAACACTTCCATAAATCATATGATATGTGAACATACATCATAATAATATCATTTCCTCTTTTAATATCATTTATATGCCAACACAATCCCAATATTTCCATGCTATGAATAATTATTTCAACAACAATATAAGAATATGTATCCTTGCATGTGACAATGCAACTAATGTGAACAAATACATACTAAATCAAACAACCAACAAAGCTAAGTAGAGAGAATCCTACCTCAAGCAATCTCTTCAACTAAGCAAGCTCACTAGAATGGCTCCTCAACAAAGTCCCCTCCTATATTATTTAGGAGACAAGGATCACAAACATATTCTTACATAGTCATAATAATATTTACTAGCATAATCATAATCTTATTATCTAAATAGAGACCTCATAAAAATCCCTCAACAATGGGATCTAAATAATTAATGAAGAATAAAACGAGGGAAATGATGATAGCTTACCAAGCTCCAAGTAAATGGAAATGGTGAAGATGCACAACAATTGTGGAATTTGAATAATGAGAAGATGGTGAGTGGATGAGATTTGGAGAGGAGAAGGTTGTTAGGATTTTGTGTATGCAGATATTAAGGTTGTGGGAGTAATGTTAAGAGAGTAATGTGTAAGATGTGATAAGAAATCAGATTTTAGAGTATGATTAGTCCCTTTCAAGGGCTCCATAATAATCTAACGCGCACTAATACTCTCTGGCGGCACTCGGACGAGTGCCCGAGTAACTCAATCGAGTGACTCACCCCAGTCGGTTGAGTGACCCACTTCAATCGGTCGAGTGGAAACCCAACAAGATGTTGCCCCAACTGGCACTCAGTCAGTCACTCGATCGAGTGCCTTGTGCTACTCGCCCTAGTACACAGTCTAAAAATTCGATGTGTTACAATCTTCCTCCCTTAAAACGAACTTCGTCCTCGAAGTTCACACCTGATTCTAACATGGACTCTAAATTCCCATTACTGACCATCCAAGGTGTTCGTGACTACGAAAATATAAGTAACAAATGACTATTTAATCAAAGAATAATCGTTAAACATAAAGGAATTTTGTTTAAATTTGTTTTGCGTACTCTCTCCGCCCCTCTAAAAACAAGGTTACGACCTCGTAACTAACTCATAAATATTCGAATAGATGCGTATATCGCTTCTTTATGGATTCCTCGGTCTCTTATGTGGCTTCCTCTAATTGATGGTTCGACCAAAGAACCTTCACTAAGGTTGTTTCCCCATGTCTTGTCCTCCTCACCTTTCGATCTAATATTTTCTTAAGGGTTTCCACATAGGTTAAAGCGTCATCCAACTCAATGGTTTCCGCTTCAAGAACATGAGAAGCGTCACTCACGTACTTTCGTAGTTAGGACACATGGAATACATTATGCACACTCTCCAACGCTGGGGGAAGTGCCAAACGGTAGGCCACCTCCCCAACTCTCGCCAAGATCTCATAGAGGCCTATAAACTTTTGACTTAGTTTTCCTCTCTTCTCAAACTGCATCACCTCTCTCATGGGAGAAACCTTAAGCAATACTTTGTCCTCCACTTCAAACTCAATGTCGCTCCTCCTCAACTCAACGTAGCTCTTTTGCCTATCTTACGATATCCTCATCTTTTCTCGAATGATGTGTACTTAGTCGATCATATCTTGAATCATTTGCGATCCTAGATCAATAGCCTCTGTACTAGCATCCCAACAAATTGGACTACTACTATAACACCCCGACCTACCAAAACGCTTTTAGCAAGGCCTTACCTGACAGATAAGGATATCACTATCTCGGTTTCCCAAGGTAGTAAATATCATAAGACAATAACAAAATGTTTAATAAAAGTTATACAACATTACAGCGGAACAAATGAAGATGTACAACTCGGAAAATCTATAAATATATGTACACTGTGAGAAAACACTAGAAACTCCGCTGTCAAACTCGATTACACCACGATCTCTCTGACCAATACCGGAAGCCAAGCTACCAGTCACTAAGCACCTGAATGTTCTACTACTCACCATTTGCCGGCAATATCAAAAGGATCACAGTAGAACACAACAAAAAAATAACACACAAACACCAATAGGTCAGTACACCATCCAATCATAAACAAAAGAAGAAATGAAATGTGAAGAATCAGTCAAATAATTCCAAACATTTCCAACGCCGATCACTTTGTTTACCCATCGCAACATGTAGTCTGCCCGCCAGTAGGAGACCGCGGCCTAACCACCAAAATCCCCGCTCATCGCAACGAGCGAACCCAGATCATTAATGTGCACATCCCCCTTGTGACGGGAGCCACAAGAGACGATACATGGAGGTGAAGTCCATCTCCCGATAATGGCTTCACAACAACAATACCACATCATCCTTATTATCATCAATATATCATATCATAAAAATAATCATAACCATACAACACAATAACAAATGATAGTAATTGAGTAGGGAAACCCGACCATTCGCGAGTCTTCTAGCCATAGCAATCAATCATGTCACGTTAGCAAATAACCATATCATCGCCTACAATTACAATCAATAATCGTCTTACTACTATACTAAATAAAAGAGTTAAATATCAGTTAACTGATTAATCGCAAACTTACCATCAAGAACATCTAGACACCGACGGCGAGAGGAATCCGACTCCATGGTTCTGTTCCCAAGTCACACCCTTTCTCGGAGTAAGGTTTAATGTGAGGTTTAAGAGGGTGGTGGGAGATTAGGGGAACAGAGGCTGCTAGGTTTTAAGAAGAGGAGGAAATGAAATGATAAAATGTTTTGAGTCGCAACCTCCGTGTATTGATATATATTACACTAACGTTAGTGCACTCAGTCGAGTATAGGACGTACTCGGCCGAGTACACTACACTCGGTCGAGTCCCGAAGGCACTCGACTGAATGACCCCTGACTAGGTCGAGTACTCAATCTGAATGCCAGACAGTTCTCTCACTCGTCTCCAACTAAGGTCCTAACAAGGTCAAAGGCCAGTCAACGGGCCCGTAAAATGGCGGGTATAACAATCTTCCCCCCTTAAAAGGAACTTCGTCCTCGAAGTTCGCTCCATACCCAACGAATATATAAAAGAATCACATCAAGTAAACACGTAAAAGAAGTATATTTAAGAGATGCACAATCACGT
>JAOWBH010178645.1:0-10175 GCA_028566215.1 Silene coronaria
CTTAGACCACCATATAAAATTAATGGTTAATTTTGTATAATATTAGAATGTCTAATATAAGGTCTAGGAACCTAACACCCCTTCCATTTGTCTGCAACCTTGTATAACAAGCCTAGCCTTATACCTTTCAAGACTACCATCAGGGTTGAGTTTCATCTTATAGAGTCACCTGCATCTTGTGGCTCTCCTATTCACTGGAAAGGTAGTGATGTCCTAGGTGTCCTTCAGTTCAAGGGCATCAAGTTCCTTGTTCATTGCACTGACCCAGTGTTGATCTCTCACAACTTCATTGAAGGTATATGGCTCTACTTGAGCTGCTATATTTTGCACCATGTTATCAAAGGAGGTTTCAACCACAGCTTCTGTCACAGCATTCATTTCTGGTACACTGTGTTTGCTATTCTTACCTTTGTAGGTAAGAGCAAAGTCTTTCATCCAGCTAGGAGTTCTCCTATCTCTAGCTGGTCTGCTTTGTGTCTCATTACTTCTTGGGGCATTCTCAGTCAAGTCAGTCATGTCATTCATCTCAACAATTTGTTCTTATTCAAGGTTATCTTTAGTATTGCTAAATATTGGAATGTCATTGATGCCCAATTGGTGAAGTTCTGCAGCAGGGAGAGGCTCCATTATCTTGGCTTTGTCATGAGAACTGTAAGGAAAAATGTGCTCATAGAATGATGCATCTCTAGTAACAAATCTTTTCTTACTCTTCAGCACCTCAACTGTATACCCTTTTTTTTAGTTGGTGGGTAACCCAAGAAAATACATGGCACGCCCCTTGGTTAAAATTTATCTTTGGTCCTATCTGGGTTATAGGACATTACCAAGCACCCAAAGGTTCTGAGTTGATCATATTTGGCAGTCTTCCCTTGAATGACTTCATATGGAGATTTGTTGTTGATCACTGGTGAGGGCAATCTGTTGATCAGATATGCAGCTGTCATGACACAGTCTCCCCAATATCTGAAGGGTAGGCTTACATTGAATCTCAATGCTCTACTTATTTCCGGTAGGTGTCGTCTATGCTTTCTCTCCACCACTCCATTTTTCTGTGGTCTATCCACAATACTGGTTTGGTGCACCAAACCATGTGTGATGAAGAATTCTTTGCAATTACCATCATCAAATTCAAGGGCATTGTCTCACCTGATTGTTTTGACCTTTGTTCCAAATTGAGTTTTAATATGTTCATACAACATCTTAATTTTCTCAAATGCCTCAGATTTGTGAACTAAGAGGTACACCCAAGTTGCCCTTAACTTGTCAACAACAATTGTCAGAAAGAATCTAAACTTTCCTTTATATGGGACCCTGTAGGGCCCCCAGATGTCTATGTGGAGCATGTCAAATGGTCGAGCTACAGTGATCTCACTCAAAGTATAGGGAGATTTAGTGTACTTAGCCATTGGACAGGTTAGACACACTTTCTCACTACACTCATTTTTGTTTAGATTCAATTTGGAAATGTATTTGAGTTTGGACAAAGGTGCATGACCAAGCCTTTGATGCCAAATAGAATAAGAAGAAACATTACTTTTTGCATTCATAAAAGTAGATTTAGTACAATGTTTCTCTAGTAAATCTATTGGCTAAGATGTATAGCATCCTGCCTTAAGTACATTATTTTGCAAAAAAGAAACATCATTGGAAGTATTTAATTGTCTATTTTTGAGTTGAGCTCATTTTTGTGAGTTGGTCATGTCTTTGATATATGTGAAGTAGTAGAGACCACTAAGTGCTCTTCCCATAACTTTGACATCTCCCTTAGAACATCCCTGCTCATAACAGTGACCATCATCAAATGTGACAGTGCATTTATTATCCTGAGATAGTTTTTGCACTGAGAGTAAATTTTGTTTAAAGTCAGGTACATACAACACATTTTTGAGTGTGAGGTCGTTTACCAGTTTTACTTCACCCTTATGGGTGACATACACTACATCACCATGTGGCAGGTTTATCTTTAGCCTTTTAGACAAAGGAACAACATTAGACAGAATTGATTCATGAGCAGCCATATGATTTGATGCTCCTGAATCCACAATCCAGTCATGAATGGACACACTGGAGTTATAACAATTGATCATACCAGCATAGTTACAGTCTATCTCTTCATCGGTGTCATCTCTAGCTTGATACTCTTGCCCCATGTTTGGAACTTTCTTCAACAAGTTCTCCAGAGTTTGAGTAGCAGCAGCAAGATCAAACTACTCTTGGCTCACATTGGCTGCAACTACCTTTTTTCCCTTGTTACCTTGGTAATTGCTGCTGCTTCCCTTATACGTCTTCTGAGAGTTGTTATTGCTCCCTTGGGTCTTGTTTCCAGACTTTATGTTAGAGTTTCTGTTTTTAGGATGACCTTTAGGGTAACCAACTACTTCCCAGCATTTCTCTGACTTGTGATTCTCCATGTTACAGTGAATACACTTTGGCTTCTCCTCGGTCTTCTCTCCCTTTCCCATTAAAGCTGACACTTCACTCTTTGTGTCATTTGTGTTCTTGGCTAGAGCCTCTTCCTGTAGCAAAATTGCAATAGCAGAATCCACAGTTGGTAGGGGGTGCATCATGAGGATACTGCTTCTCAAGGTAGCATACTCATTGTCGAATCCATTCAGGAACTGAAAGAGCTTCCTTTCTTCATCTTGTTTCTGAATAGCTGTGAGGTAGATCTTCATTTCAGCAGTCACCTTGGTTAAGACAGGATAATCATTCATGTTCTCCAACTCATCCCATACTATTTGCAGTTGGGTGAAATACTCTTCAACACTCCTATTGTTCTGACTAATTTCATATGAGTCTTTGTTTAGCTTGAACTTCCTTACCCCATTAACAACAGAGTATCTTCTTTGCAGGGTATCCCAGGCTTCTTTTGCAGTTTCTGCATACATGATAACCATCTTGATCCTTTCACTTACATTCTGCAACAACCAGGATATCACCATACTGTATGAGACAGACCAAGCTTCCAGTTTTGTCTCATCATCAGTTGGTTTGGCTACACTCCCAGTCACATATCCCAACTTTCTTTTGGCTGACAACGCCAACTCCATCTGACGCTTCCACATAATATAATTTTCTGTACCACTTAGAGCGGGTGTTATCCTAAGGGTTTGGGTTCCCTCAGTTGGGTTGAAGTACAGGGGGTCATTCAGAGCAAGTTGGTTGTTTGGTTGGGTAGTAACAGGATTTTCAGTATTAACCATGGTAAAGGTGCGGGAAAGTAATGTTCAATGACAGATCTAAGAGGGTGAGCAAAGGAAAGTAGGAAAGATACAAACTTTAACAACTCACAGGAAATTTGAACACATGACAGAAGGAAAACGAAGAAGGGAAGAACTTACAGTAACTTAATGACCATTAAGAGCACAAGAGCTCTGATACCATGTTGATTTTATTGCTTGTGCCATAATAATCAATATAAAACTGGAAGAATGATGATGCAAAAACAGAGGAGAAGTTTGGGAAAAGAATGTCAGTCCTTTTGCGGCTTCATTCAAGATATTTTTGTGTATATTTCTTACAATAGGTTGCTTACATATATATACATGTGCATTCCTATGCTTGCACAAAACACTAGAAAGATATTTATGCTGAAGGACAAAACTTATGAGTTGTCTTCCTCTCTTGCATTTGGTTCTTCCATATTTGATGTAACATTTGGGCTTATTGATATTAGTAGGATTAGATTTTACCATTGGGCTTTTACAGAAAATGATTGAAAACCGGGAATATAAGCTCTCTTCCACAAGTTCAACAACTACACGCATGTATGTAACATAAAACGAGGAAGACGACCTCACTCGAAAAATAAACTAACCCAAAACAAGGGCTAGGGCTACGTTCATGGTCTAAGACTTACAAGGGTCAACTCGACTTGTCCATAAGAAACGATCTACTTTTATTTGGAATCCTTTGACAAATTAATGGCACACATGAAGCCGTAAATCAAAGCCTCTCACTTCACTAACAGGCTAAAAAGCCACGTCCTAACTTTTTAAAAACCAGATGTTTTAAGTGGTTCATAGTGTTTCAAAGACCTTGGCTTTTGTCACGTACCACCACAATTAAGAAAACCCACACAATTCAAATCTCCAAAATTCCCATTTTCAACAGCTTGAAAACATTTTATATACTCTTACCACCAAACGGTATCTTGATATAGAAAACAAAAAAAAAAAAATGGGATTTAGAACCCTGCCTTTATCATCTTCTCAAAATGGCCTCCTTCCACAATCGTTACCGTCAACTCGTTCGACTATTAGATATATCGGTGCAGGACACCGTAAATTGAGAGTAGTCTCGGCCAAAACTGAAGACGAGGGTGACAATGATGAGTCACAGAAAAGTAAGCAATCTTTGTTTACTAGTATTACTGATGCTTTGGACTTTGCTCAAGTTAGGTCAGCTCAGGACGCTGAGCTTCTTGAGAATGCTAGGGAAGCCACCAAGTCAGGCGGAAAGATGAGCCGAGAACAGGTATTTACCTCTGGCTAATCCTTCTTTTACACAAAGTAGATATGTTCATGGACGGAATGAGACCGACTATCAAATCACGGGTCATTCAAATCATAAAAGAAGTGTGCATGGACAATGCTTTTGACAAAATTTACATATGCCAGAGAACCTAAGGGCGCGACAAAGCTCCCCCTGACAACTGTGACAAGTTAAATCCGAGCTAGGCCACTGCTGGCTCAGACCGCTCTTAAGTCTTAACCCCTTTTAATTCAAAGTCTGAATATTTTGCAAATTTTTTTTGGTTCAGTATGGAGCTCTCAGGAGGAAAATTGGAGGAACCTACAAAGATTTCTTCAAGTCTTATGTCGAAGGTAATGCATCTAATCAGCTTCTACACTTCCTAGATAAGTAGGCTCTTCATATTACCTCGTCCGACGTTCAGCAGTTATACATGGGTATGATAATTAAAAGTTAAAAACATGTTTTTTTAATTACTGTTTGTCAAGGCTGAAATGCAGAGGTGTTGTCCACCAGCACCGAGCAAAAGAAAGTCGCACACAACATGCGTAGACCAAGCAAAACAAGTACAAAACTAAAACAAGCAAAATAGATAACAAATGCTCGATATACAGTTAATTTACAACCTGCATTTGATCATTGTCGATAGTCATACTGCAAAATGTGTTCCACCTTCTAGGCGAGTAACATAGATTAGCATCATTCTTGTGTAGAAATTCTGGTCCGGGTTTACACAAAACTTAATTGGTTTCTCACATATGCTATGCAGTGGACGGGGAGTATGTGGAGGAAGGATGGGTGGACAAGACCTGCAAAGTGTGCAAGAAAGACACGGCAGGTGAAGCACGACAAGTTGATAAGTTAGGGAGATACGTTCATGTTGCTTGCGTTGAGAAGCAGAAATCTGGAAACTTTTTCACTAAACTCTTTTCTTTATAGAAAAGAGAGTAGCATTAAGTTTGTTGATCGATATTATTTGCTCTGTATACAATTATACAGATGCAGTGTATACATTATTTGTAATTAGCTAGCTATCTTTCTTATAGACGTAATGCGAATGCATAAGATTTTTTCTAAAGTTCTTTCTTGCAAGAAAACAGGTTACTGTAAGTTTGCAAAAGAGAAAACTCAATCAAGTTTAGTACGGAGTATAATGCATTGACGATGATGACAATTAACTGCAAGAGAAATTACATCGAAGAAAAAAAGAATGCTTGATGAGTAGAAGACGCGGGATGACAGAATCCAGCAATCAGAAATCACACTTCAGTGTAAAAGGCCAGTGAGCAATCTGTCATTGGATCAGTACTATCCCAACATCCTACAGCCGACATGGCTAGATAAGGGCATCGAATGTACATAATCTTATATTTGTTACAAGTGTCGAGAATGTTTTCAAATAACCAAATTGCGTCAAAACTTTTTTCAATTCCCCGCTGCTTTACTATAGAAGAGCATAGAAACGTCGAGTAAAACATTTTGCTGTGTTTCATTGTAGTAAAAATAAAATTAGCGAGTCCCTAACTCTACATAAAATGAAAATAAACGAGCAACCTTCAAAGAGACCGACAAATTGCATTGAGAAAAACCGAGAAAACGGCATGGAAGTAAATGTTTTGACAATCCAGGGTCCCAAGGTAAACCAGCAATTCCAGCAATCACTTCAGGTTGATGAACAGAAGACTAGGCAACGGTAATAAATTACCAACGATACTTGCTATGCCAAGAATGAACTACAGCCAAAGTCAGCCATCAAGAAAAATAGACTGACATGAACAATTAAAGGCGTGGCAATGATAGCAACTAACATTCGGAAAGAACACACCCTTTGTCATTCTCAAAGTTCATTCACAGCAAAGATAAATAGAACAATCTACTCATATCCAACAATAGCAGTACATTAAAATCTCTGATTATCGAAAAGGGATCATAGATCCTTAAGTACAACACTCAAGAGGCCTCAGCAGGTGGAGTAAGCCCAGACTTGGTCAGTAAATTGTTCAAGGAATCAGGAGAGTGCACCTGATACTTGACTTTTCCAGAAGGTGTGAGGAAAACTTCAGCCAATTCAAGCTTCTCAGAGGTCAGACTTGTGCTGTCCATTGTCTTGCTGAGCACCTTCAATGCAAGGTCAACTGCTGCTTCCCTCGTGATGTCGTCCTTGTAGTCTTGCTTCAGCATTGATTGTGCAGCTTGATTGTTTGCTCCGATGGCAGTGGCTTTCCACCCAGCGTAGTTACCACTTGGGTCACTCATGTAAAGTTGGAATCCAAAATTCTTGTCCCATCCGGCAAAGAGAAAGGACACGCCAAAGGGACGGAGACCTCCAAACTGGGTGTAACCTTGCTTGGTATCACAAAGGGATTGGACTAGCTGCTCAACAGGCATTGGCTCTTGGTAAGCGAATGTGAAGCGTTGAGCTTGAACTCTAGCAGTGTTGATAAGAATGTTGGCATCGGACATTATACCAGCTACAGCACAAGCTACATGGTCATCAATTTTGTACATCTTTTCAGTAGAGGTGGAGGTTTGAAGGAGCTTGGAAGTGACCTTCTTTTCACCGATCAACACAACCCCGTCTTTTGATAGGATTCCTATAGCACTACCAGCATTACCAATGGCTTCCATGGCGTATTCAACCTGGTAAAGCCGGCCTTCAGGGGAGAAGATTGTTGTGCGGCTATCATATCTCCGAGACATAGTTAATTACCTAGTCGAAGATGAGAGATCATGTGTTAAGCCTCACGATTAAAACAATATCAATCGCATGATTAAAGCAACCCCAAAAATTCTATGAACTTTATGCTTTTCACTCACAGCCAGGTTCAAGAATATTGCTAGAACCTAAGCAGAGCCATTCTTAAAGTTCCATATGATGTGTTCATAAACACACAAAAATGAGAAAATGAAAGTCAATTTAATACAATACAAGCCATGCCCACAGAACGAAGACTTATAAACAACATTGAAACTACATCCAGCAGTAGAAAAAAAAAAACTTTAGGGCTTGTTTGTACGGACTATGGAGAGGAGGGGGAGGAGATAGAATTTCCCTACTTTGGTTAGCAAATAGAGTCGGAGGAATGAAGGGTGAAGGAAAAAAAGAATTCATTTTCTCGCCTCCAAATCCAATCAAAATTTCTCTTGCATAGGGGAGATTAGAAAAGAAAACTCTCTTCTCCTCCTTCCCCTTTGCATCCCTCATAAATTTTATCCAAACACACCCTTAGTTTTCTGGTGAGACATAACATTAATAAGATTGAACTAAACGAGTAAATTCTAGATAAATGAAGCGGTCTCACAAAAACTTTTGTGTTAAGACAGTTTCTCGGGGATTTGTGCAGTACAAAATTACAACTTGCCTGAACTATGCATATGATTGCACAACTGCGCAAGGACATCACTCAACAAATGAACAAGGGAAAGAATGCACAAAATTCTTCTACCAAATGGAATCCACCACATAACTTCAAGCCGATGGTCTAAAAATTTCGGGCATGGGCATAATCACACATTTGTAGACTAGGGAACAAATCTACATCTACACTGGCACGCTCTTGAATTGCTCTGTACATAATACCTAAACTCGAATTGCTCTCGAGTTTTGCAGCAATAGAGTTACCAAATTTATGCCTTTCACTCACACCCAGGGCAAAGAATATAGCTATAAGACAAGCGTACCACCCATTCTTAAAAGGCCATACAATATGTACATAAACTCACAAAAACGAGAAAATGAAAGTCAATATAACACAACAAGCCTTGGTCACAAGAGAAAGTAAGCAAATTTCAGAGAAAACCCTTAAGGCCTGTTTGCAGAGACGCATTTAGGGGGAAAATGGAAGGGAGGGAGAGGGAAAGATAGATTTCCCTGATTTGGTTAGCAAGTACAGTTATACAGTCGGGGGGAAAGATAGATAGCCCTAACTTTGTTAGTAAATCCAGTCTGGGAAAAATTAAGGGTGAGGGAAACGGACACACATCCAAGTCTAAACGCCTCAATGGGTAACTTGCACATTAAAGAAATGATCTTACACATAAAAGAAGTGATCTTGCAAAACATTGTGTGTCGGACAGTTTCTTTCAAGGATCATATATTCGCGCAAGGACATCAGTACATCACTCAACAAATGAACAAAGGATTCGGCTACACAACTTGATGCCCATGTTCGAAAGTAAATATTTCCGGTGTAATCAAACATTTATAGACTGTAGAATCTACATCTACACAACTACACTAACTCGCTCTCGAACTACTGTTTACGTAATAAACAAACAAAAATCTTCCATCAAAAACAAAATTTATTGCTACATTGATTTAAACGATTTCGATCCACAACAGCAACATAAACTTGCTCCCTTTTTTCCACCAAGTCAAAACAACTAATAATCAATAACATAATTTAAGCAGAAACGCAGATGAATTAATCATTCATTCAAAACAAAATCCAGGCTAACCCTAATTTCACACTAAGAGAGTCAATCAAAACTAATACACAAATTGGGGATTTAAACAATCAATTAGCAGAATGATAACAACACCCAGTTGAGAATCGATCGACAAATTAGTTATGTAGATCAGTAGATTAAACAAAAGGAAAAGAAGGAGAAATCAAACAAAAAGTAATATTAAATCCAAGAAAAAGATGAAGAAACCCTAGATTAATAGTGTGACAGAAATTAAACATGGTGATTTGAACTTACCGAAAGTAATGAATTTTGAGTTTTGCAGCTTGTAGAGTTAGGAATCTGGGATAATAGGTTTGTTAATTTGCAGCTGTAGTTTTTGTGCAGAGGTTTGATGAGCCTTGCCCTTAATATAATGAAAGAGTATCTTTGTTTTTCTTGAGGAAGAGGCTACCTCTTTTTCATGGGCTATGTTGTTAGACTGGACTCTTAGATAATTGGGAGTGGACTAATTTAGTCTTTACCTCATGAACCATGGCTAGAGATGGCCATAGTAACGGGCTATCCTGGCCCGACCCGCTACTCGGGCCTCTTCAGACCCAGTCTGACCCAGCCCGCCACTAGCTTCTTCGTCAATATCAAACCCGACCCATCTTGGCCCACTATTTTAGGTGAAAAAATTAACTAAGTCCGTCAGTCTGGCTTGTGTCACCCTCAGCTAGCTCGGCCCGTCCCAGCCAAGCCCTCCCCCATCGAGCCGGTTCAGGGCCTGACCAAGAGAGTTCGGCCCGCAACGGGATCGGCCCGCCCCGAGTACACCTCTAACCATGGCCCCATGAATATGGGTTTATATTTAGTCAAGTAAGAAAATTGGAGTAAATGCTTAATTATGAAATTTTTAGGATTAATTGTTGAAAACACCTCTTTATATATCAAAAATTTAAAATTATACCCTTTTATGTTTTCTTTTTAAAATTACACCAAAAACTACCATTTCCTTCAAAATTGATATCAATCTAATTATCCGGCCAAACAAAATGTAAATTGACCGTTTTACCCTTGACTTATATACTCCTTGACATTTTTCTTTTGACAGTTTCTCTTAAAATTATCCCCAAACTAACAATTAATACACTATACCACTAGTTGTATGGTGTTGTATGGTGTAGAACTCGGGATCTATACTAAAGTTTTCGAGTTTTGTTTTAAAGAATCTGAGTTATAGTGTAAAATATCTGAACTCACTCACTTAAAAAAAAAAAAAAAAAAAAAAAAAATTAAAAAAAAAATAAAAA
>JAOWBH010178656.1:0-10174 GCA_028566215.1 Silene coronaria
ATTTGAGAGTATTATTTCTAGTATTAATAAGGGCATATCTCGGACCGTTTTGGGTGTTACGATTAGGCGGATACCTATTTTGGTATCGTTCTTAGGCCGTAAGCTTTTTGGACCGGAGGTTGATTTCTTATCCTTATATAATATTCTTATATTTCGTTTATGACCATAAATCATTAATAACAGTTTCGTTATAATCCTTAAATAAACGAGGTAATAAACGGTTATTACCCCACATCTTTGACAACTTCTTTAGATTTAGACTTAAGACTTTGACTCAGACTCAAACTCGTCATCTTCGGATTTTTCTTTCAGGGACAGTAAAGCTTCATATCCGTGATGCATTAATAATCCAGATCCGTGTTCATATTCCATTCCAAATCCGTCATCCTCTTTGCTGATCTAAACCACCATTGATGCCACGCCATTGTTGCCCCGCTAACTTCAGTTGCATCCCAGTCACATCTAGGTAGTATGTATCCTACCATCAGATCTTCAGAAGAGCCAACCTCGTAGGTAGATGACTTTTTATCGGACCTTTCGAGAGCTATCAGTTCGGGAGGATTTTTGATAAATTCCAAATAACGTGAGGCAGGCTTTTTATTGTTCTCTTCTCTATCCTTCTGTTGCCTTAGTTACCAGGGTTAGGAATATTTTTCTTTCATCATTTTATTCATTGTGCCCTCTTGTTTGATCATGAGTTGTTCCTCCAAATAGCTTAGGCGTTTTTCAGCTTCAGTGGGCACATGAGTATAATTTTCAGCATTTTTGGCGACTTCACAATTTCACCTGGAGGTGGTTGAGGTTTTTCAGCAGGTATCTCAGTTGTTGGCAATCGGGATTCCAGGTAACAGTACGATTCTCGATTGTTTGAAGTCGGATGTAAGCAACATCCTGACCGGTTTAAAGGCGACGGATCGCGGCCAAGATTTCATCAGTACCATTTGGGGGAGGCAGACCATGAACACTTACGTTGCTTGCTGCTCCAGACATCTCATACTGAGAATAAACCGACGGCATATTAAAATCCATTAAACCACGATTCACACTTACCCAAAAGATAACGCACGAAAGACTAGACGCGGAAAGGACTGGCTTGATATGTAGCACAAGGTGCGTGCATGCATGGCACTCGAGTGGCGTGCGTGGTGCTTGACAGAGCGACGAGAAGTTTTAAGATTTTTTGATGCTTGAAAATGTGTTGCCAAATTTGTCATTGTGTGTGACTTTTCGGGGTGTGACTCAGAAGTTCAAAATAGCGGCGTGACGCTTATGAACACGAATAAAGGACCCTTAAATTGTAAGGAAATGAATCGTGAAATCCGACAAAAAATTGATTTGGTCTAATTTGATTTAAGTTGTTTGAAACCTAAAAATGATTTTTATACATTTTCGAAAATGGAATTTGTTCATTTAGTATACATATAAATTTTTTTTATATATTTTTATACTTCTAAAATAAATGACAAGTTTTGAAAGAAAATTTGACATTATTTTATTTACAAAAGGTGATAAAATAAGACTCGGAAATCACATAGCATGTATACATACGAACAAGCATTATAACGGTATGCAAAAATGATATTTACGGGATTTGGGCTATAGGGCGGTTGCCACATCAAACAATTAAACTCCAGCCCGTGGAGAGGTTCGAACTAAACATGAGTAAGGTCGACTCCTAGTTCCATCCTCGCGAGTAGTAAAAGCTCTTGATACAAACATGAGTAAGTATCACGGTGTGGTTGACATCAATCTCAATCCATTTAATATAACCAAAAGAATTTGTGCCATCGAGACGGGACGATTGGTAGAATAGGGTGGGTTAAAAGCCTACGAAGGCGAAATTAAACGATCTAAGAAGATCGAGTAATGAGAACCAACAATTGTCTTGTATTAATTATCTTCCCAAGCTTGTTCAAGTTTCACCACGGGTCATGTCAGACTAAGTCTAGCGTATCATTCCCAGCGGATTCGCCAAACTGTGGTACAAGCCACCCGCACCACACGCACCCGCGCAACCGAATTGGGTAAAGCGGTGACACTTATCCCCACGAAACTTTGCGAACAAAGCACGTCATCGGTTGTAACCGATTTGAAAAGATTTGAAACAAGTGAAAGGTTGAACAAGCCTGCATTTGTGGAGTCGCCACCTATTTTTGTGGAAAATTGGAACCGTTCTAATACTTTATGTCATATTGAGACACAAAGTAGTGACATAAACTCCAAGAATTCGTCACCCTTAGCATTCCATGTCTAGAATGACTCTCGTAATCCGGCGAACACGGATGTTCACAGAGATTCCAAGTAAGGGGTAAGGGTACGTATTAGGAAGCTCTTTAATCGAACACCTAATCTGCCCGCCTCGATAGCGGCCTCTACTAATGATTGGGAATATAATTAATACTCGATATATTGTTGATTAAATGCATGCAATGCAACATCCATTAGATTAACATGTGAATTTACATTTAATTACGTCGGTGAATTTATACAAATAGGATTAATGGCCGAATCGGGAATTTACATTCATTACATGCGAACGATACGAGGGAACAGATTACAATAGAAAATAAATTACAAACGAAATACAATAAGGTGTATTCATGTCATAAGGAAGCGAAAAGACGGGTCTCGAAAGAATTAAAGAAAAAAAATGAATTGAAAGAATAAAAGAATAAAATAAAAGGGGGTGAAATAAATAAAAAGAATGAACGAAATAGATAAGATACATAAAAGGACTCGAATCATGAAATAATTAGGTGATAATAATATATATTAGTTGATTATGGATAAATAATACAAATTAAACCAGGCAATCAGAGATCAGAGGCAAAAGCCAACCCAAAACAGGCGCAGTAGGTGATGTGCCCTCTAGAAGAGGCGCATTTCTCGTTGCTTCTATTCTCGAGTTGGACTCTGCCTGTGAAAGTTAGAATCGCAAATCGTTATGCTCATTGGGTGAATTTAATCAATTAAACGACATGTACATCTCAAAGGAAGTGATCTAATAAATTTTAGCATATGAAATAATTACAAGACTCCAAAACACGGATGACAAGTGATACAAGTCGAGTTTAAAGAAAGAAATTGATGAATTATACAAATTACAAACTAGAACCTAAACAAGAACGAATTAAAACTAGAAACTAAGAACAAAAGACGAAAAATAAAACTTTAGAATCTGTACGACGGCCGAATTAAAGAAACTCAATATTAAAAATTGAACATCTCAAAGCTGAAATCGATTTTAATGACGAAAACCAATTAATATTAAATATCAATGATTTAAGTCGAAAAAAGATTAAATAAAAAGGTTGGAAATCATAAATTAAAGGGAATGAATGAGGGAAAACTAGAAAAGCAAAAGAACCATGAAACTAGAATGAGGATCAAGGAAGAAGAAGAAGGAATCAGAGGACAAGCAGCCTCTGGAAGAGGCGCAGCTAGTTCTGCGTTTGTTCTAGAAGGCGCATCCTCTGATGCGTCGTTCTCCAGCCTGTTTCTCTGCTTACTTCGTAAAAAGCGGTTTTAAAAGATGTTTTAAATAAATAAAAAGCGACTTTTCGGCCTCTATGTTACGTGAATAGAAAAATTACAACAAAAATTAATTTACAAGATTCTAAATATGGGATTACACCCTTAGACTTACATGTTAGCGATGCGAGATTTAACTAAAACGCCTTTTTAGTGGTAATTCGACTCGATTAATGTATTATGCCGTTGCCTTTCAATTAACAAAGAAAACATGTTGGTTCATGCTGTTTTAATTTTGTTGTATTTAATCTGTGTGTAGTGGTCAAGTGGGTTGGTCATGAAAAATGTGACGGGTACTCGAAAGGATTCGAGGTAACGTGGTTGAGTAGATCAAGCACGTTGATGTCGGTAGCAAAAACACGTGGTCTAGAATGCAAAGAGAGAAGAAAAGAGCGGACACTCGCGTGAAGAATATGAGGTATGAAGGCCTCTATTTATAATAATCAAGAGGTTAGGTTTAAGAAAGATGCAAAAAGTTGAGAAACAGGCCTAGGAAAGGGCGCATCAGCTACTGCGGCTCTTCCAAGAGTCATCTCTCCGGGTGTTACCTGCTCAATAAGAAAGATTTTGCGGTTTGATTTTGGAAAGAGGAAGAAATACGGCTTCCTAATCTCGCAAGACAAGAGATTTTGTCAAAATATATAATAAAATAATATTTGGCGATGAAATTCCTGAATATTCCGACTCAGGTTGAGACGGTATCAGAAAATGAAGACGGTTTTTGACCCGGACTCCAAATGAACTCTAATCACTGCCAAAATGACCGTATTGGCACATAGATGACGACCAAGCGGTGGACATGAGTATTTGAGCTACCATTTGACAACGATTTTATTAAATTTCAAAAATCACATCATATGCTAAACACGCGGACCAATCATCGGGTGTTTGTCGGGAGGTGCAGAAATGAGGTATCAACATGTTTACATGTGCGGTGCTATGCACACCCCCAGGTCCACCCCTGATTATGAGTAACACATCTTCTAATTGAATATTTGGATAATGTCTTAGGTTACGTGGACGGAAGCTCTGTCTTAAGGAGGGTAGAATGTACACCCCTTTCAATTACTGTTAACTTTTGTTTGACATTGATTTGGCATCGATAAACTTGAGTACATTTGAGTAAATGGAGTTCGTATGTGTTTGGTGTGAGATGGAAATTCGGGACAAAGTTCTTTTTAAGGAAGGTAGAATGTAATACAACGAAAATTCCGCTATTGTGTTATTTAAATAATGTGATTACTGTTTATTACTTATTTATTGTGGTCGAGTAAGAGATGGTGTCGTGTGTATGGGATTTTCAAGCGATGTCTACTTGCGTGTGGGATGTCCCCTGTAATAGGTTGTGTTGGGTGCCCTGGGGGTCCCCCCTACTCATTTTCCACCAATATTTCATCTTATTAACAAATTACCAATGGTTTTGATAGATGGTTGCTCGGGCAAAACCGTTTCGAAATGAAAGGGCTCGGTTGCCTTTGTTGAGGAGAGAGTGTGTGTGATTATGTGTGTGCCGTCTCCGGTTTCCGTCGCGGGGGTTGAGGTGTATCAGACCCAACTTATGTTATGATCACTTGGAAGTCTTACGTGTCTCTTAAGTTTCCGTGCCATGCCGTTGCACGGTGCATACGTATATGGTTTATGCATTGCACGCAAGTGGCCAAGGCATTGCGGCCATAACCTAGGCATTATGGCCATGACCTGGGCAGATAACCTAAAAAGCTCTATATATAACCTCAAAAGGCCTATAAATAACCTCAAAACGGCTAGGCATGGCTTGGCCATTGCTCGGTCATGGCCTAGGCAGTTAACCTCAAAATGCATTTGCATGGCTATTTTAAAGGAACCTCATTTTCCTTTGCTGGGCCCCACACTTGGTGGCCTAGGCTTGGGCATAGCCCTGGCATTGTCCAGTCACATGGTGCCCTTAGCCTATGCAATTCCCGCCATGGCCTGGGCTTGGCTCGGTCATTGTGGCCATGACTTGGCCTGTTGCTGCACCTGTCCTTGGTAATGCTCAACTATTGTTCCCATGGCCTAGGCATGTCCCAGGCAATGACCAGCCATTGTGGCCATAGCCTGGCCATTTGTTGTACTTGCACTTGGCAATGCTCGGTCATAACCCCCATAGCCTAGGCATCACCTATGCACTTGGCCTACGCCATGATCGGTCACGACCGATCACCGTGGCCTTGTTGCGGGACTTAGTCTACACCATGATCGGTCATGTCCGGTCACCATGGCCTTGTTGCGGGACTTGGCCTACGTCATGATCGGTCAAGTTTAGGACAATTGGTTATATTTTTTTAATAAAATAACCAATAAAGCAGAAAATTGGTTATCATCAAGTTTAGGACTAACAATGACTGGGTATTGCTCAGTCTCGTCTAGAAAAACATACTTAAGATGGGTAGGGAGTGGTTTCAATTCGGGTTTCTTTACCTCATCATCATAAAAGGTATCTACCAACCTTTGTACTATCTCGCCTTCAGCCAAAGCAGCTTCTAGCATACCCAACACAGCGTCATTGTTCTTTGGGTTATCTTCACAATTATCCAAAACCATCAAAGCCTCTAACGGGTCCCTAATCAGGGAACCCGACCAATAGTCACAAACTAACTCATCAACAATATCAATGACATAACTTGTATCCTCATTCATTGGCTTTGCAAGTGTGCTAGCCAAATTAAATGTTACCTTGTCATCCCCTACCTTGAGAGTCAAACGTCCCTATTTGACATCAATAATAGCCCCTGCAGTATGTAAAAATGGCCTACCCAAGTTAAACGAGATCTGGGTGTCCTCGGCCATATCTAACACAATAAAATCAACAGGTATGAAAAATTTACCTATCCTAACAGGGACATCTTCTAAGACACCTAAAGGACGTTTAAGCGATCGATCAACCATGTGAAGAGTCACATTAGTGACTTTGAGGTTACCCATATTCAATTTCTCGCAAATTAAATAAGGCATGACCCTGACACCTGAACACAAATAACATAAAGCTTTGTCAATTTCATTGGTGCCTATAGTATAGGGAATATAAAAACTACCCGGGTCCTTCAACTTTGGTGAATATTTGCTTTGTAGGAGTGCACTACACTCTTCTTTAAAAGCAATGGTCTCCACCTCATTGAAACTTCTCTTACAAGTTAAAATATCCATCATAAATTTAGCGTAAGAGGGTACCTGAGTGATGAGCTCGGTGAAGAGAACAGTTACTTAAAGATTCTTGACAACCTCCATGAACTTACCGAACTGCTGCTCGACTTTGGTGTTCTTTAACCGATACAAAAAAGGAACCTTGATAACAATAGGTGGCTCGACAACTTTCTTTTTCCCTTTATTAGATATGGGATTCTTATCAGCAGCAGAAGACGACCCATCAGTAGCACGTAATTGATCAACAATCTCGTCATCAGAAAAAGTCGATCGACCAACAGTATCGGTCGATCGACTAGCAGCTTCAGTCAATCGACCAAAAGTACAGTCGATCGACCAAAAGTACAGTCGATCGACTTTTTCCCAAAGTCAGCAGTTTCTTTTGCAGTAGTTTCAGTCGATCGACTAACAGTTCCAGTCGATCGACTACTATATTCAGTCGTTCGACCAACAGTACAGTTGATCGACTTTTTTCCAGAACTTTCAGTAGTTTCGTCAGCACACTCGTCTTCCGCATCATCATCTAAGTCTTCAATAAAAACAGGCTCGCTGTCATTTGGCATTTCTGTTCCGTCGTATGAAAGACCACTCCGAAGATGGATTGCATTAGCCGTATCATGAAGTTTATCCGACTGAAATGGCAACGCACCAGGTGGCCTAGTAGATTGCTTTGTAGCCAGCTGTGCAAATTGAGTCTAATGCATCTTAATAGATGCATCTTTCGCTTGGTCACTTTTCTGAATATGGACCATGAGAT
The DNA here is from genome assembly GCA_028566215.1 of Silene coronaria. Classification (NCBI taxonomy): domain Eukaryota; kingdom Viridiplantae; phylum Streptophyta; class Magnoliopsida; order Caryophyllales; family Caryophyllaceae; genus Silene; species Silene coronaria. Next base: position 7,451 of record JAOWBH010178656.1, read on the forward strand.
ATTGCACCATATTTTTCAATTCAGCTATCTCACTCGGATTTTGAGAAGTATTTTGCTGAGGCGGAGGGAACGATGAAGGCTTTTGAAAGCCTTGCTGATTTTGATGCGGCGGAACATACGTAGATTATTGTTATGGTGACGACGTAGGATTCAAAACATTTTGACTCGTCTACTAAAGATTAGGATGAAATCTACTCTTGTCACTATAATAGGAGTTGCTTTTACTTATAATGCCGAAAATCAAGCACTTGCTCCTTCTCGCTCATACAATCTCCCGAATAATGCCCTTCTAGACCACATCTATCATAAATAAGAGTCTCTTGCTGATGCATGGCATGGCCAGTTTGCTGACTACCCAAGGATTAGGTAGTTTTCAACTCAGCAATAGAAGCAGTCAATGCCTCCAACTGTGCCACGACGACACTAGATTCACCAATAGACCTCTGAGTTCCCCTTGGATTTCCATACTCAGCCCTATGTGTAGCCATCTCCTCAATAGTGGTCCATCCCATATCATCATCATTATTGTTCTGGAATCGGCCATTAGCAGCGACATCTAAAATGGCTCTATGATCATCATATAACCCATTATAGAAATTATTACAGAGGAACCATTGCTGAAACCCGCGATGAGGAATAGAACGAATTAGCATTTTAAAACGAACCCAGGCGTCATGTAAATCTTCTGTGTTTGTTTAAAGCTAGTGATTTGACTTCTTAAAGCATTTGTTCGAGCCGACGAATAGTACCTTTTATTGAAAGCTAACGCCAGAGAATTCCAATCAGTGACTCCAGCAACTTCTTTGTCTAGAGCACAGTACCATTCACGAGCAGCATTCCGTAGAGAAAAAGGAAACAAAATCTCTTTTACCTTCTCTTGCATAACACCAAGTGCTAGAGGAATTGAGCAGCAATAATTTGTACAGATTTCCATATGCTTCCCAGGATCTTCATTAAAAGCACCTCCAAATGTATTCCGCTCCGCCAAATTAATGTAGGAGGGGCGGATATCAAAACTATCGGTGGTAGCAAAAGAGAGCTTGAACCCCTTAGGATTAGAATCAACTGTCAGCCCAGATTGAGTAGATAACTTCGGCATGATTGGTGGAATAACAACAACTGTGTCAGAAACTTCAGCAATATATTCTTCGTAAGCTGAATCAAGCGTACTCAAGTCTTCTGCGTGATGAATTTTCTTCCAAAAATTCTGTCTATCTCTAAGGGTCTTCTATGGTTCAGGATCAAATGGTAATAATTTGGACCTGTGAGACCTAGGCATAAACAAACTAAGAAATAAAATCGTAAGAACGGTCTTAAGGAACAAAGGTTCTATGAGACAAAAGACAAACTAAGATAAACCTATAGAAAATCACCGTCTCCCTGGCAACGACGCCAAAATCTGACAGGCTAATCGCGCACCTATCGAAGGTAACCCTACGGTCTCTAACTAAAATAGCTAGGGAAATCGGGATCGTATCGACATGGAGAATAAAATGTGTTCTAAATGCTAACTAAATATGTCTAAGCAGCCAAATGGGGTTTGTTTTTATTTATAACTAAACTAAAAGTAGTGAAGGTAAGAGAAAATAAGCAGCAAAGAAATAAGTCTAATAAATATAAAGAGAGGTAGCTAGGATGTCGGTTCACCACGGTCTAACGACAGTCAAAGGTGAAGGTCAAAGATCGGTCAAATTACGGTCTGAAGGGTAATTAATAGGTCATCTCGGTCCGCTATTCGCCCTAAAATACTACTAATTCGCTCTCGCTCTAATTAGCATATTCTATTGTTCGTAGAAGGTCTGAATCTCTCCAATCTCTCGATCTAGGTTGTAACATCCCGTATTTTTTAATAATATTTTATTCGGAAAGTTTATTATTAAATTAATTATTTTTGAGTTTTATAATAATATTTGTTCTATATTTATTACCTCCATTGTCCATTTTATTATTATCTCGTTTTGACTCGCTTTTAATGGGTTAAAATATTCGGGCACGATTTGTATATTTTAATTCAATAGCTACATCTCTTATATAAATTCTCCTTGCGTTTTAATATGGTTCAATCCAATTTGTAATCAGATAATCCATTGTATGAGCTTATGGACCAAAAGCCCAGTTGTTAACCCGCTAAATAAACAAAACCCTAAGCTAGCAACTAGGTTGTTGCCTCCCTCCTCTTTTCTCTCTTTTGTTCTTCTTTCTCCTTTTGACTCTATTGTTGTCTATCTCTCCTTCTTCCAAATTCATACATAAATTATATTTTCACAATCCTTACTCTTACCTTTACAACATATTCTTCTCCAAATATTTTAATGGGAATTATTTATATGGACCTTTAGACCTACCTTTTGGGTTTTTTATTTTAACGGGTGAAGAAGAAGATAGACTCTTTCATGCGTTTTCAAGGGTTTCGGTCTATGCCTTTCTTTATAGTCGGTTTATTAGGATGTTGACATGCGTTGGAGACAAGGTTTTTGTTGGTCGTATTCTTCATGAAGGTTTTCATTAATTTCTTATAAGGTAACTAGGTGTTTCTCGTTTAATTGTGTTTATGCCTATTTAATATGATCAATATGATTAAATGATTGTTTGGATAATTGATACATGTTTGATTGTTTATTGACATGCATTAATTATGTTTCACATGTTTCACATGTTTTGATATGAATTATATGTCTTAATTGCGTATCGTATGGTGTATATGCGTTGTTTGACGTCTTGTGG
>JAOWBH010178667.1:0-10174 GCA_028566215.1 Silene coronaria
GTCGTGACGTATCTAGTTCTTTCGAAATGGCGTCCTTCTCGCAGATAAACTCGTTGACCTTGTTCACCACTCCGTCCCTAAGAACATTCATATAAGCTAGTATGAGGATGGCCGCCAACTGGACGACCAAGTAATATCGAGCAACCATCCTCTCCAAGACATCGTGGTGAAAGGGTTCACCCTCGTACATTAATATGCACATCATTGTGAAGATTCCAAACTCGTGGTCATGTGCGGGCTTACTCTGCCAATTAAATGCTATCTAAGAGAAGGTGAATTGGGCGTTCTCTTTTCCTCTTAGCAGGTCTCTAGATTCGGCATAGTCGCTCAAGTGACTTCCCTGCAAATTAAACGTGAATATGATTAGCCCCCTATGCACAAACATTTGGGGAGCCAAGCACGTGTCTGTCTAAAACCCACTTACAATTATTTTGCATGCCCTGCATATGTCTGACCTTTTTGTATCATCGTGCCACCTGTGGTCAAGCAGGTTTAAGGTTCTCGATGCGAAGTTGATACATGCACACGCAAAATGCCTAGAATACTAATGGGTACAAAGACCAAATTTGCCTCTAAGCTGAAGTCAAATCCACAGCCACTGATGAAGTTGTCCCACAAGTCGTAAAGCCTATCAGTTGTCTGTGTACAGAGTTCAGAGTTTTCCATCTGCTCGAGGATGAATGGTTGTACAGGACAACCAACTTGAACTGGTTACAAGGTGGCATTGCATTAAAAAGATACATAGAAACGAAGACGTTAAGGTCATACCATGTGGTTGATCCCAAAGAAGCTCATCATTCGTAAATCGCCTTCCTCTGCCTCCTGGCGGTTTAGCAACGTCGACCAGAACTCGATAACCACGTCATTCATGGGTCTGTCAGGTAGCATGGAAAATATATCGGACCTAATAATCTTAGCAGTCTGCTCGTATCTCGCCAAGGGTTCCCTGTGTTTAAAATAAACAATTGAATTTCACATACTCGTATTGAAGTTTCACAGGAATTATTTGAGGTTTTACATAACACTGTTGTCGTTGCAGATACTACTATTCATATTGTAGTTTCACATAAATTAATAAAAGTAGCACATAATATGACTATGCTAATACAAGGATGCCCTGTGTTTAACATATGGCATATAATCTATTAAAATGAATTTCCCACTAGGAGTAGGATTATGTGCAACTCTAGTTAACATATGTGTAACTTTATTACATTTTTGTACAACTTCTAGCAATAATGTGTGCAATTTATTGTTTGATGGGAAACGTCAATTGGCACTCTTGTGTAGGTATGTGAAACTCCACATTAACTGTGTGCCAACTTAAAAACAAATATTTAAGAAATCATTTACTTTAGACGCACATTATAAGGTACGCTTACCCGAGTGGCAAATTGTAGTCATCTAAGAAGCGTAGTCGACCGTCTGCTTACGCAAGCCTATGACGTCTCTGAGCAGCGTCTTATTTAGCCGCTGGGTGTTCGAGACCAGTTTGACGTTGGGATATGGTTACTCGCATGGCAATGAACATCCTCGTTCATCACCCTTTCCCCGATAGTGACTGCCCATAGCCGAGGCGGGTCTATCATCCATAAATAGGGCATCAGTTATCCTTATTTTAGGGGTCATTGGGTCGGCCGTACTGTGCCGCGGACGTTTGGCACCGGTGGTCACTCCAGAGCTGCCTGCGGTCGACTTGATTCCGGAGTTGACCGCTTGGTCCATCAGCTTCGCAAATCGATCGGCCTACATTTCCGTAACCCCCGGACACTTTCGAGGACGGTTGTCCTCTCACTGTTAGCGTCGCATAGAACGAGTGTCGCCCCGATTTCTCCGCGACATAATCCAATGAAGCCTTCTCCCCTAGATTGCACTGAAAGGCCTTCCCATTGTATAACAACATGTGTACCTTCATGTACACCCCACAATCATATTAGGTGTACCCTACCCCTTGCCATCTGAATTTAATATTTATAAGTTGAAAACCGCGAACCTTGTTACCCTTGTCAAGTTCTTTAGAGACCATGTACTTTCCCATTTCATCAGCCTTTCACCACATTCCCTATCTTTTGTGAATATCTGACTGCATACAGTAAATGGTGTAAAGTGATACAAAAACAACTTTAGAAATAGACAATACTTACACAGATGCATGCGATCCCTCTGTAGGGTAGTTTCAGAAGATCGTCTTCGTAACTTCGGTTGTCAAGGTACTTGACTTTCTCGGACATGAAGTTTATACACGCACAACAGTAATGATCGTTATTCTCGGTTAAGACCGGGATGAACACCTAAACAGAGTGTGAAAAATATAAGTATCTTCAATGGGGGTTCCACTGATTACCCATTAAAGTTGTATAGTTCATTGCTGTAGTTGCAGAATTAGCCAGATACAGTTGCGCAGAATAAGCTCGAGGTTAGGCATATCATATCAGAGTCGAGTTGGATTGTCCCGTTTCATGCTGCCTGCCACAAATCCCACGCTGTAAACATTTATTGGGATTGATCGAGCACCTGATTTTGTTTTTTTTGGCCCTCCAAATTGCGAGGGCGGGTTTCTACATAGAGAAATTTGGGTATTATCAGCCTGTAAGTCCTCTTCAGAATTAGCAGCAGTGCCCGCTTTAGTAAAGAAGAGCACCAACTTGATGGGCAACGCCAAAGAATCAACGGGAAGCTGAGACGGGTGCGTTGTTGTCATGCTGGAGTTGATTGACTAGTAAACACCAACAATCAATCACATTGTTCAAAACATGAATTCCAGGCATCAAGCTTTGTATATCTTCCCGAGTTATACAATTCGGATTAATGTATGTGACAAGTTGTTCCCTAACATTGAGGAAAACAAAAATATGGTAACCAAATGTAAATTGATCAGGCACTTCAGATGAGTAATGTGCATCTTCAGTGAAGTCGCATGTATTCCTATTGGAGTTTCACATAAATTAATTGGAGTTGCACATAACATAATTGAAGTTAAAGATTAATTATTTGGAGTTTCACACAAATTAATTGAAGTAGCACATAATACTAACTATTGAAGTGGCACATATTCGTATTAGAGTTTCTCATAAATTAATTGAAGTTGCACATAATACAATTGAAATTGCAGATTATCATATTGTGCAACTTCAGATGATTACTGTGCAAATTCAAATAGATTAAGTGCAACTTCAGATGGTTAATGAGTAACTTAAGATAGTATTATGTGCAACTTCAGTGAGATTATGTGCAACTTCAAGTTCATGTTTATTATGTAATTATATAGGTGAATTGTGGGGGAAGGCATGGAAGGTCACTTACACTGGGTTAAAGTGTCAGGACGTGTTGAATATGCAGTCCATTACATCTTACCGTAAACTGAACACTGTGTCCAAGGCTTACCTATTGCCGCACAACAGCCCCGAGGTAACAAGTTGATCGGGATCGAGTACCCCGCAGTCAAGAGTACAACCCAGATTCTCGGGGACTACGTCCATGCAGGGGTAGTGTTTATTTGCATGGAGTAGGAAAGGGATGGTGGCACATGCCAGTCTGTGGGACGTAAAAGGGGGCAGTGGATCAACCACGATGACTACAGTCTCTTCAGTATTTACCGTGCCTCCCTTATCTTTGTTAACTTCCTGAAGAGCCTCCATTTCTGCAGAGAAAATTTAAGTAAGCCGGATTTGGGATACTCCCCACCCCGGCGTAGAGGCAACTGCATCGACCTTATTGGTGGGAAGTTTAGCCAGTGCTTGATCGGAGCCTGGCGGTGCATCCACCTCGTCAGTGTGTCTGTCCTCTTGTAATCCTGCATCTCCGATCAAACCAACCTGCTCCTCTGGCTCCCCATGCACACTGGTTGTCATTCCAGCGGCCAAACCACCCTGCTCCACTGGCTCCCCCGGTATAACGGTTGTCGTTTCAGCGGCCAAAGCACCCTGCACCACTGGCTCTCCACGTGTAACGGGTGCCGTTTTAGTGGCCAAACCACCATGCTCCACTGGCTGCCCACGTATAACGGTTGTCTGAGGAGCGGCAACACCACCCTGCTCCTCTGGCTCCCCACGTATGACGGCTGGCACTTCAGCGGTGGAGTACCCGCAATCCATATAATCTGCGGTTGATATTTCGGGCTGGGTGCTGGACGCAACTCTCGTCTCCACCAGGGGGGGGGGGGGTGGTGAGGAGGGGGTCGTTCGCCTTTAAAACTACACCTTCAGGATGACCGGCTTCATCAGCCGCATGGAAAGCATCATCAATTTCACTCTCTGTGTGATTGGCCAACCACAACAGTTCGTGATCAGTCATGACCCCGATGTCAGGCGAAAATGCCTCCGTTTCTCCATGCGTCGTAGTGTTAGGGAGCCTCGGAGCGACATCCTCCATATCATGTGACAACAACAGTGCAAAAGCGGTGGGTAGAACAACGGTATTTGCAATCGATCCAGTAGGGACAGCGTCCGGCGCAACATAAGCGTCATTGCCTAGATCACGGAAGACCACGAACACTTGTCGGGTAGCAATGTCAAGTTCAAGCTCGTTTTTTTGGGATGTCCTAAGCTAGTCAACCAGGTCAGGTGCATTGGAGACAAAATGTTTTAGCCGTTCAGCAAGTACTTCGACTTCAACGGCATTTCGCCGGACTTGATCACCGTCGAGAAATCATGGCTTGATTGATAAGGGATTTGTCCAGTCGATCCAGATGTTGCACGCTTGATCCTTGTCGCTACATCTGCTGTCCACAAATTGAACATGATTGCGTTCCTTTGCATCTGTAAATAAAGCCCATGTATACCCTGTAAACAAAGTTAAATTAGATGATGTGCATCCATAATTGTGTAAAAAAATTCTGTAAAATTGTGTGCAACTGCAGTTGCATTGTGTACAACTTCATCTAAAGTTAGGTGAAACTGTAGTTGCGTTGTGTGCAACTTCAGCATTATTGATAATACCCAAAATTGTGTGCAAAATCAGTGGGATTATGTGCAACTTTAGTGAATTTATGTGGAATGACAGTTAAATAGGGTGACAACTTCAGTGAATTAATTAAAGTATCACATATTCTTAATGAAATTGCACATAAATGAATTGAAGTATCACATATTCTTACTGAGGTTTCACATTAATTAAATGAAGTTGCACATGCATTGTGTGAAACTTTAGTGAAATTGTTTGCAACTTCAGTGAAGTTTATCATCTGAAAATATCTGATATTGTTGAGTATATAACAAGGCTTACATCCACAGCCCATGCTTTCAATTCCGCGTCATCCTCGACCCCGAGGGGGAGTTGCTGTTGAATGAATTTATCGGATGTTGAATTTGTGCCGGAAGACAGTAGAAGTTGTGGGGAGTTATTCCCACCTGTCAATGCTCTAGCGGGCATCTGAAGGCACCTGGGGTACTTCACCTCATCCGGGAGTAGCCGACACATGCCACCGAGATCCACCTCTCTTCATTTCCTTTTCTTGATCGTCTCATCATCCCAATACTGAACCAGAGGGAGATAATGGGGACAAGGTTTACCTTCAAACAAGTACCGTTGGAAGTAGGATATCACTAGGAACGAGAAACAGCCGCTGAGCATCATATTCTTGTATTTCTCCTCCTTCATGCCCTCCACGGTGTCAGCTAATACATAACTGCACCAATCGCTTTGCGGGATGGCACTGACATCTTCTATAGCCCTCAAGAGCTTGAATTCTTGTGCGTTAATTTTCGTAGGGGCGAGGAATGTGGACATAGAAAATAACACAAATAGCTGGTAGAACAGATCACTGCCCTCTTTATCAGCAGCAAGTTCAGCCAGTACCTTGCCAATGGGGAATACCTTACTCGTTGGAACACCATACCATTGATGTCGCTTGTCTTTCAATGCCTTGTTTTTAGGGTTGTTTGAGTCCCTTTGAGGGCAGGTCGGGACGAGTTGAAGGGGCTTGGGACCAAGTGGAAGCAGGAAACAGTCGTGTACGCCGTGCTTAGTGGCCGTAAACTCTTTCATTTCAGCCGTCCCGAACACATACGACTCATCGGAGAAGGCCTTCATAATTAAGTATATGTGCTCCTAGGGGTAATTGGTTAACTTCAGCTCCATGAGACCGCCAAACCCGATTCTTTTTACAGCAGCTCTCTGAGCATCATTAAGGTCATGGATAAGGTCGAAAAGCCTCATTGGTCGACAAGCAACCTTCTGTTTATTCTTCCTATCTGGCTCGGGTTTTGCTGCAGCTGAAGTATCTTCGGGGGCAGATACCATTGTTTTCTCAGAAGGTTCCCTTACAGCACTCTTATCTTGGGGGTACAATGACCATTGTACCATCAGAAGATTTCCCGGCGACATTCTCATCGTTGGGTACATTAACCAATGTTTTATCACAAGATTGACTAGCACCGGTTTTTTTTGGGGGTTTCCCCTACCGCTTTCTTGGCGTTAGACCTTGGTTTCTTTTAACTCCAATGAGCCGCAACCATCTGGAGTAACACACCATGTAATATTAAGAAAAGTAGTAGATGGCATAGTTGCATGTTAAGATAATTATAGTTACTTGCACACGATTATAGACTCAAGTTGCACATAATGCGAAAAGAAGTTACACACAATTGTCTAGCAGTTGTATAGAATGGCGCATCATTATGTGCAACTTCTCTAGCATTATGTGAAACTTTTATTGCATTATGTGCAACAATGTGATCATTGTGTGTAACTTCAGTTTGAAGGAGAGTAAAAATGGAATAATTACTGGCAAAAACATCTATTGATTTTTGAAGAAGTTGGATTTTAAGACAATTATAGTTGTGTGAAACTTAACACGCAATATGTGCAACTTTTAAGAAGTTACACACATTATAGACTGGAGTTGCACATAATGCGAAAAGAAGTTGCACACTTTTGTCTAGCAGTTGTACATAATGTGTATCATTATGTACAACTTCTCTTGTACCAAAAATGAAAATTTTATTGCATTATGTGAAACTATGTCAGCATTGTGTGCATCTTCAGTTTCATGGCGAGTAAAGTGGACCAAAAAATTGTGAAAATAAACTTTAAGGGCAATTTCGTTGAAAACATGCTAATAAAAACCCTAAATTGCGAATTGAAGAGTACTTAATCTGGATAAGGATGAATTTAGATAATTTATCTAATAAATGATGAATATACGAAAGTTAGAGAATAAAATATACCTTTTGAATTAGTTGATAGGATCTTAGTTGAGGGGTGAAAATTAGAAACCACCTTACTGGAATGGAGATATAAACTGGTGAAAAATATGGTTTTAGTTTAGTGTGATATAACTTGAAAGTTATTATTTTTGTTTGGTGTTATATGCAAATTATAATTCCAAAAAGGGTGTAAATTATGAAGTAAGTGAAGGAAAATGAACGGTTTTTGGACAATAATTGATGTTTTAATGGAAGCTTGGAAGGTAAGATAGGATTGATGTTTTAAATTTGTGTGGGAAATAAGGAGAAAAAAGAGGGACGGTATGATTTGATTAAACGGTTGCCACTTGCATAGGGGAATGGGAATAGGATAGAGGTAAGTTAAGAAATAATATTATAATCGTCAGTTAGTGCATTTTCTGCCCAATCCAGACCATTCAACCTCTTGATCCAACGGCTCATAAGAGGAATTAGCGACAGACTTAGATGAACTTATTGAAGTTGCACATAAGTTAATTTGAGTTGCATAACATAGTATTGAAATTAATTAAAGTTTCACATTGTACTAAACGTTCTGTTTATTTTTGGACGTTAATTAAAGGTGACACTATATTCACTTCAGTTGCCCCTTTTTTATGGTGTTGCACATGATCCAAGTGAAGTTGCACTTTTTTTATGGTGTTGCACATGATCCAAGTAAAGTTGCACATAGTACAAATAAAGTTGCACAAAACCCAGCTGGAGTTGCAAAATAAGGCTAATATATTAATTTAGAAAATATACTTTTAATATAGCAAATTTATTTGCTATAGTATATAGAAAATATACTTGCTATACTAATATCCAAAAAGGTTATAATGCTTAATCCGTAGAGAATGATGACATCTATAGCCACCGTTATAACATTTTCAAAATAAACCTCGAAAAGAAAATCATTTTAGACATTCTCCTGTCCTATGATCTCCTCTCCGTCGCTGTCGTACTCAATGACTCTCCCGGCTTCTTCTTCTGGGAAGTCATCCTCATCATCACTCAGTGGGTCTCATTCAAACTCAATTGGCTCAAGACCAGCCCTTGCTGGGTCATACATCCCTGCCACAACGAAAGACAAAAAACATGTTTTCATTAGCATCTCTGATGCTACTGGCCTACGCCCAAAATAGGCAGAGAGGATTGAAACTTTAGGACTCTATTTGACTCCCCACTGCAGTTCACTTCTATACCAGTACTTCATATTACCAGGACCAGATGGTAACAACCACAACGCTCATGTCTTACAACTCATGATCAAACTGTATTTGGCACACCTATCCGTGACTTTGAAAATCTTCCTGACAATGAGTTCAATGTCACACACAGCAGACGCTGGTTGGCTTTCATCTAGCGACTTTGTTCCGCCTTGATGGTCGATCTTCATTTTGGTAAAGAACTAATTATTCATAAGAACGTCGAAATGGTGCTCAGAATAGGCATTCATATCTTGCCACAGGGCTTCCTTTGCCTCCTGAGTTTATTGAACTTCATTCCCCTTGAATAGTGGTTGGAGGAAGAAAAGAAGAAATCATTCTCTTCGAATGGAATTATTCTCATGCCTTCCATTGATATCTGATTTTCAAGAAAGATAAACCTAGACCTGGCAAAATTAACCCGACCCGATAGACCCGGCCCAAAAAGACTGACCCAAGACCCAAAATTAACCTGAACAACATCCCAATGTGACCCGAAACCCGAAATGACCCGACCCGAGCCGAACATGACCCGAGGTTTGTTGACTCGCAATTGACCCGTAGACCCGAAATGACCCGATCCGAAACCACCGGACCCGAAAATGACCCGACAAAACATAACTCTAATTGATCAAAAAAGACTTGAAATAATGCGAAATGATACTAAATGTACTTTATCTCTCTTAATTATTGACCCGATATTGACCCGAACCCGAATTGACCCAACCCGCTTGACCCGAAAATGACCCGATCAACATACCAAAAAAACACCTGAAACCCGAACTAACCCGACCCGACCCGAATTAACCCGATAATATCTCAAATCCGAACTAACCCGACCCGAATTGGCCCGACCTAAAATCGTCCCGGTTGACCTGTTTGTCAGGTCTAGTGAGAAGTGAGGATCGACTATGTTAATATTAGTGCGATTCAGTCTGGTTTGGACTAGAATAATGCGTAGACCATTACCTTTTAGGCAATGAGGAGGGTCCTAACTAGACCTGGCAAAATCAAGCCGACCCGATTGACCCGACCCGAAAATGGTGATCCGAGACCCGAAATTGACCAGAACAATAATACTCGAATGTGACCCGAAACCCGAAATGACCCGATCTGAGCCGAACATGACTCGGGGTTTGTTGACCCGAAACTAACCCGTAGACCCGAAACGACCCGATCCAAAACCAGCCGACCCGAAATGACTCGACAAAACATAACTCTAATTGATTAAAAAAGACTTGAAATAACGCGAAATGATACTAAATGCATTTTATCCCTCTTAATTATTGACCTGAACCCGAATTGACCCGAACCCGAATTGACCCAACCCACTTGACTCGACCAACATACCCGAAAAACACCCGAAATCCGAACTAACCCGATAATACCTCAAACCCGAATTGACCCGACCTGATTGACAAGTTTACCAGGTATAATCTTAACTCAACCCTCTTAGTCTTTCACCCCCAAAAAATTCACTCCTAAAAAATAACTACCATGAAAAACTTATTTTCTACAAGATATGGTAGTTTTAAGTTTGTTGAACACTACTAGTCTTAAAATATCATCAGAATAAGTTTGTTGCACGGGTATGTTGTTTCAAATTTTGTTATTAGAAAGTTATTAACATTAAAATAACTTTTATAATGATTATTTCTTATAGCTAATCATACTTAGAATTATCTTTAAAAATAGAGTTTTAAAATAAAGTGATCTTTTTATCGTCTGTTACATAATTTTCAATTACAAATTGAGTTATTAAGTTATTTTAAGTTTTTATATTTGAAAATGATAATTTTTTTT
>JAOWBH010178677.1:0-10173 GCA_028566215.1 Silene coronaria
CACCGAGAAACTTAAGTATTAAACTTAAGAGGCACGACAAATACACCGAAGTGCTCCACCACGAAGACCTAACTATGAAGACCTAACTATGCCGCTCAATTGTGCCTCTCATGCCTCTCATGCACTGAGTCCCTTTGCACCGAGTAGGATCCAACACGAGGATCCGTGTCCGGATCCGCGTCCGGGTCGGGTCTGCCGGATCTGGGGGGTGGATAGGAGAGTCTGAGCATCATAGTTAAAAAGAACAAATAGGATGTTCTTAAGAATGGCCCACTATGACAACGGCGTTGAAAACTCCATCAGCCCAAGTGTTACTTCATAATACAATGGGAGACAAGATAGAGACCACTTTGTTCTTTGGCTCCACTAGAATAGGAAGTAATGACTATATTCCTAATTACCGCAAAAATCATAGAAAAGCTCTCCACTAAACAAACTGGATAATGATAGTTCCTCCTTTCTTCATATGCAAGTAATGTAACTTTTACCATTCACATATCAAGGTCATTTCTAGAATGATGCAAGTGAAGTCTAATCAAACTGCCTCGTCACTGCATTTCTCGAGCTTTGACTTGTGAGTGTGACCTTAAATAACTGTGCTCTTCTAAGGCCAAATCACATCCCAAAGTCCAACATTCAGTCCTTATCATACCCATATGATATCCTTGAGCACTAATAAATAAGCATCTCTCTGCATCTTTTTAAATTTTAGGGTGAAACTTCTCTCTTTATTTATCTAATATGGTGCACAAGGTTATCACACCATAATCTGCATAAAACAAAAATGCAGCAGTACATGGGATCTCTAGTGTTCCACCTGGACTTGTCTACAAAATCAACACCACACAAAATCAACTTCACATCAGCTGAGGTTTTCTCTATATTCATGGCGTAGTAGATTTAGTCATATCTTTTTCTCAACAAGTAAGAGCAGCATTAGTTCATAAGCAATTTTTTTGGTGCCTTTATGGTGACAGAAAATATATCCGACAAATAATTGAGCACCTTAGAGTAGTTGAACACTTCGACTACATACAAGTCAAAACTGATGATATCAGATCAAAAATAAATTCGTGAGTATCAAATTGCTGAGAAAAAGCGCATTCTGGTGAGTTTAAAGAATGACTCATCCTCCCAGACCCTTAATTGGTCCCATGTCAACCACAGGAAGAAAATTGAAAATAATCGGACAACCACCTTACTGATGATATCATAATGTAGATAAAATATGGAGTGCAGATTGAAAACATGATAGAATAAAGGGCTGATATAACAATAAATGCGCTGGAAGGAAAGCAAGGATACCTCAAATCCAGCTGCATCATATTGCCTTCTCTTTTCTGGATCAGATAAGATGTTATAAGAATATGCAACCTCCTTAAAAAGCTCTGAAGCTTCAGGATTGTTGGCATTTTTGTCGGGATGATACCTACACTAAATATTTATTAATACATTTTGTTGAATAAGGAATTCACTTTATCATTGTAATAGGAACCACTTGCAAATGACGCTTTGATGAACGACTACCTTATGTGTAAACAGTCAGCATGATGCCACGAGTACATGACTCCACAACTAAGTGATGCCTAAAATGTCAGATAGAAAGCTTCGATGACCAAAATAAAACCACGCATAAACGTTGGCGCAGGAGCTTCTATTCTGTATAGTTAACACAGTCCACAATTCAGCTAGCTTTAATTGAGCAGCGAAAGCAGACGGGCTTGAACCGCTAAAATACATACAATAAGGGACGATAAAACTCTTGCTTTCTGATAAAACGTAGAGTAGCAAAGCCTAAAAACAAGTAACTATGGATTCAATGATGCGCTTGTCTAATTGTGAGTTATATGACCTATTTTCTCAATTTTAGAAAATGTCGCTTTTGCAACAAGAGCATTGATCTCATACCAAAAGTGCCATACATACTCAACTAAACTTGTCAGGGCATAACAAAAACCAAAAGAACACGAAAAAAATACAAGAAGACAAGAAAAGACGAGACAAAAACATACTTGAGAGCGAGTTTGCGATAAGCAGTCTTAATTTCCTGATCAGTAGCATCTTTAGAAACACTGAGAACTTCATAAGGATCTTTCCGAAGAATAACAGGGGCCGAAGTTTCTCCATTCTTCGAACCCATTCTCGCCTTTTGAAACCTCACTCTCTCTTTCCCTCACAATCACTTCCTCACTTTGTTTTCCCTCGTTTCCTCAAATGTCTCCCCAATTTCTATGCACAAATTGGATTCACCTCACCAAAAACAAACTAGTTAATTCGACAAAATCTCGCATCGAGAAAATGTGTGTCGGGAAAATGAGTCACCAAATCATTCACTGGAAATGATAAGAAACACAAATTAATAATCATACATCCACAGTTAGACGCCATATTTTTCAGCGCTATTAAAATTGTAATACAAAGCATCGGATCACTCTACAAAGTTCATTGAAATCATCAAACAATTATTTAATAGTAATTTGATGAAATTACATGACATGTAGCTGGAAAGTCAATTTTTTATACTAGTAAAAAAAATCCACACATTTCCATACAAATTCAAGATCTGATAAAATTAGATAGAGAAGAATAGACAGAATGAGGGGAAAAAGAATACCTCGGGGGATAAAAATGGCGAGTTGACTGTGTAAATTCGTCGGTCGTAAAAAAATGGAAGTGGTGAAGTCAGGGGAGATGAGTACAACGACTTTAGTTTTCTCTTTCTTTGTCGCAGAAACTAACCAGTTTCGTAACCTTCAATTATTTGCTAGTGTAAACGACTAAACGCTCTCGGTTAAAAACTTTGAATTCGCCATCGCAATTTTATCACGGACTAGATAGTTTCTCTCGGCTTCATTCGATCTGTTTGTATATTTTGGTTAAATCTTAAACAAAATATCTAATAGACATGCGTTCCCTATTTTGACTCAAATTACAATATTTAATTTGTAGTTTGTTCATTACGATGTTATAAAAAAAGACAAAATGTATCTTTTAATAATTATCTTTGATTACTTTTTATAAAGGGTTATTTCACATAAATAATTCAACTTATCACCCGTCTTCTCAAAATAATCTCAATTACATTTAATCTCATATTAATCCGAACTTTTTAGTACTATCTTCCTAAAACACACCCATTAAATTTCTACCTGTGATAACAGGTTAAGAGTGACTTGTTCTTTCTCTCTCCTCCCTTTACCACATCCTCCTCCTACATGATCCCATTAAAACACCTACCTCCATTAATACCACGTGCCTTCTCCCGTCGTCGTGAACCCTCCTCTTCCCCCGTGCAATGTTTGTCTCACCACTCTGTCGTCGCACTCACTTAAGTCTAGATCTCACCTAAACCACCAGGCGCCACCACTTCAGCCTCCGTCACCCGAGATTCTACACGCACCACCCGCACCACCATGAGAGTTGAATAATGAATACATATCGAAAACTTAACTTATACAAATTCTACCAAGAAGCAAACTTCATCACAGTTTTTTAGTGACATCGGAAGTCGAGTGATGTCCAATTCGCCAATACTCTCCGACGTCGCTAGCGCAGCAGCCCACAATGTGGCTCAATCCACTTGCCGACGTCATGAGGCCCTGTAGTGACCGGATCTGGTTGTGCCTATGGTGGCCATATGCAATGTTGACGGCGGCGATGACATGTTTGTTAAAGATAGCGTCCGATTATCATGGTTACTCTTCTAATCTCCTCTCAAAATTGTTGATCCTAATAAATTGTTGAGCGGTTGGTATATTTAGCAATGATTTATGATGATAGGATGATTATTCATGATTATTGAAAAGGTAGGAATGTTGTTCAAAAGGATAATTGGAGGGGTATATGACGGATTTTGAGAGGGAGTAGGATAGAGTACAAGTTGGAGTTGGAGATAACCTGTTAATCAAGTTGCAAGTCACCAAGTCTATTTTGAGAATAAGATACCCAAAGATGGGATTATTATGAGATTAACTATAAGTGGGATTATTTTGAGAAGACGAGTGATAGTTTGGATTATTAATGTGAAATAACCCAAAACTTTATTATTACTAACCTATCTACGTCACTTTTTTAGTAATACATATCATAATTATAATGCAGTCGTCTTCATCATCCGCAGTCGCACCTCCTCTGCAATCAGTAACCCGCTATATTAATCTAATTACGTACATAATTTAAAATCTCCCAGTCACGCGCGATGCTACTGGGAAGCCAACTTCTAATAAGAGCCTTACCCCCGTCGAGGGACGTCCTTATTGAGAATGTCTTTTCAATTGTTAGAAGAATCCACCCGGCTTGGATTTGGGGTCGTGAGTTTCTTGGATAAGGTCTGATCAAGTTTCAAGGGGACGGTCTTGACGATTTTCGCCAAGCAAAACAACCCGCTGCAAGGTAGCATCACGTGACCATCAGCGGGGCAAACGTGACTTTTATGCCGACGGTCCTAAGGATCGTTATGTACACGTTGTGCCTTACTTATGGATTGCCACTGCTCAGGACGCTCATCTGCTGATAAGGTTGTTTGAGTATAATATTATTACTGTACCGAAATCCTAGGCCTTACTTATGCTTTTCCCAATGACTGCATATTGTATCGTAAAGATTATGAGAAATTGTCAAATTGTCCGCACTGCTCTGTATGGCGTTATAAGAGTAAGGAAAGGATCCTAGCTAAGGTGTTGTGGTATTTTCCAATAATAAAAAATATCATAAGAATTTATTTGAATGAAGAAGATGCAAGAATGTTGACTTGGCATAGCAGTGAAAGGATTGAAGATGGAAAGTTAAGATACCCAGCGGATGGTCAACAGTGGAAAGAGTTTGACGCCAAATATCCCAACTTCGCCAAAGAAGCAAGAAAATTGCGTCTAGCGCTCTTCACAGATGGAATGAACCCCCATGGAAACATGAGTACCCAGCACAGTACTTGGCCAGTGGTGTTGGCCATCTATAATTTGCCCTCATGGGTTTGCATGAAACAGAAGTATCTGATGTTATCTTTGTTGATATCTGGCCTTCGACAACCAGGAAATGATATAGAGGTGTATTTGGAACCACTTCTAGATGATCTGAAGATTCTGTGAGAAAGAGGGATACCGGTGTTTGATGGCTATATGAAGGAAAGTTTCAATCTGAGAGCTATGTTGTTGTGTACAATAACTGACTTTCCGGCATACGTCGATCTTTCTGGACATACTGTACATGAGAAAGAGGCTTGTCCATTGTGTGGGGAGGATATTGAATCAGAATATTTGAAGCATTCTCGCAAGCATGTGTACATGGGAAATCGTTGATGGTTACACTCTAATCATCATTATCGTAAGCTATACAAGGCGTTTAATGGGTATCCTGAGCAGCGTGAGAGTCCTCAGATTTTGAATGGTCATTAAGTGTAGAGAAAGTGAAAGATATTGAGATAACTTATGGGAAGAAGGGCTCTAAGTTGTCTACTCGTGGTTATAGAAAAAAAATCTATATTTTTTACCAAACTTCCGTACTGGCGTGAGCTCCCGGTTAGACATTGCCTAGATTTTATGCACATTGAAAAGAACGTTTGTGATAATATCATCAATACTATGCTAAATGTTCCGGGTAGGACATAAGACAATAAGGTAGCTAGGGATGATATGGTTGAGATGGGTATTAGGCCCGAGCTGGCAGCTAAAAAAAAAAGGAAATCAGACATTTTTGCCACTTGCAGCTCATACTCTTTCAGAAAAAGAAAAAAATGAGTTTTGCGAATGCTAGCATGGTATTAAGGTGCCAGAGGGCTATTCGTTTAATATTAGAAGCCTTGTTTCATTGCAGGACCTAAAACTTATTGGTTTAAAGTCACATGGCTATCATACATTGATGCAACAACTACTATCTGTGGCCGTTAATTCCATTCTACTTCCAAAGGTTCGACTTGCTGTAATTAGATTTTGCTATTTCTTTAAATCAATCAACAGTAAAGTCATTGATCCTGATGAAGCAGAGTTTTTGCCAGACATCCTTGTCACCAGTCTTTGTCAGATTGAAATGTATTTTCCTCCCTCATTTGTCACTATCATGGTTCATTTGACTATCCACTTTGTCTGGGATGTTTTGTATCTCGGGCCAGTGTATTTGAGATATCAGTACACATCTAATACGTATCGTCCAGAGGGATGTATTGTTGAGCAAAAAATTATCAATGAAGTTGTTTTGTATTGTTACGCATACCTCTCCTTAGATGAGTTAATTGGAGCTCCTACGAATCGTCATAGTGACTGGATTAAAGGAAAAGGCGTAAGGGGTCGTGTTTCTAAGGATATGTCACTTGACATGCGACATACAACTCATACATACGTTCTTTTTAACGATGATTCTGTCCAGCCTTACAGGATAGAACACCAGCGTTACCTTAGGGAAAAACACCCTCATAAGAACGAAATGTGGTATGCAAATGAGCATAACAAGAAATTTAGTGACTGGTTTAAGGATACTATCTACGATGATGACTACCCAAATGATGATTTCTCACCCAGTCTAAGACATCTCGCTTTCGGTCCTGATGCTCGTGCAACTTTTTATACTAGTTATGCGATCAATGGGTACACTTTCTACACCTGCACTCAAGATGTGGCGAGCACAATGCAAAACAGCGGAGTTTGCTTAGATTCTGAGGCAATATACTTTGCTAGTTTAAGAGATAAAAATCCTATTTTGGGAACAATGCAATATTATGGAGTTATGTAAGAGATATTGGTTTTAGATTACATGGATTTTGAGATACCTCTATTTCGATGCAAGTGGGTTGACAACAACAATGGTGTTTGAAAGGATGATTTAGGATCACATTAGTAAATGTTGACAAGGTTGGCAACAAGGACGATCCTTTAATATTAATGTCACAAGCAAAACAAGTGTTTTAAGTTACCGATCCTATGGATAAGAAGTGGTCAGTTGTTCTATCTTACCATCGCCGAATTCCAAATAATGAAGACGTCGAATTTGAAAGACTTGATCACCGTGTTATATCGCAATTTGCTAATGATGTTGAAAATGTTAACATTCCAATTATATATACACGAGATGATCATGATGAAGGTATTTGGGTTAATGAAGAGATTAGCAAATTCAAAAAACGTTCACGGTAGCCGTGAAAATATCAACAATCCAAACAAAATATTTTACGTCATCGTCTAATTATTGTCTTGTTGTAATTATTGAAGGCTTGATTTTGAATAGTGTATAAAAATAAAATAGGTTGAGTGGAGTTGAATGAAGTAAGTATCAAACTGTTGTTGTAAACTTTTTTTGCTGTTGCAGCGGGTTAGGGAAAAATCGTACCATTGTTCAAGTTAAAGGTGTAAAATACATATCTCAACAAAAGTGTAAAATTGCCCATCTACAATAGTTGGGTAGCATTACAACTCAATGAAGCAAACATAAGTGTAAAATAAGGAGTTTTTTTTTTTGTGGGAAAAACATACAAAGTGAAATATAAATACAATGGTTATACCTAAACCGTTGTTCAGGATGTGTATAGTTAAAACGGTTCGAGCCATTGTTATTTATATAAATATGATGCTTTATTTCTTGGCGGGAAAATCAAACAAAATGAAAAGCTTTAAGACAATGGTTATTTCTAAACCGTTGTAGAGAATACTAATCATTTATGGTGTTGAAAAAAACCGTTGTCTATTTGTCAACAAAATACAACGGTTTTTCTTAGATCGTGTTTATTAGTTTTCATTAAATAAGGTCTCAACCAACACATGCAAGTCTTGTATTATTCACACATATATTCTCTAAGCTTCCCCTCACCCACATAATATCCTCGAATACTGAGCTTCCCCTCAACCGCCATCCTACTCCGTCGTCATCGTCATAGACATCGCCATTGCCGCCGCCAGATCAACCGGCGTCTCCTCTTTAAAGAAGTAATAAACCCTCCTCTTTAGAGATTTGTTTGTTATTATAAGTATACATTGTTATTATTTCTTTAATAATTTCTGCTTTAGATATGGTTGAAAAAAAAGGAAAAGAAACTATGGAAATACGTCAGGCGACGACTCAGGTGATAAGGATAATTTGCAAAACATTGCGGGTCGAATGCGCCGTAGAGTTTCCCTAGAAGCAATAAATAAAAAGATACCTAGTCGTTTACAATGGGATAATGCTATGTGGCTGTCATATGGTGAGAATGTCGGGTATTTTGCGAGTTGGATTGGTTGTTGTGTAAGACAGTATGTGCCTCTCGGTACACCGCGTATCAATGTACTGAGTAAAACGCGAAATACCATTCTAAAAAACAGAATAAAGGTATGTATATAGAATAATAAATGCTTTAGTTGAAATTAATTTACTACTAGATATGTATATTAGCCGAAACTAACCAAATATGCTCATCATAAATCAAGTTAGCTTACGTTGTCCCCGAAAAATGTGATAAGTACCTTAAAAAAAGACAGGGGAAGCCCTCAGATCTTGGAAATCAAATGTTGCTCAGAACCACTTGTTTAAAAAGGAGACCGATGAGATGAACAAGAAACCACCAACAAAGAAGTATCCGTATGTCAGTCAGGACCACTGGGATAACTATATTGTTTATAGGCAGTCTGACAAGTTTAAGGTAACTTAATAAGTAAAGAAGTATACTTAGTTTAGTTTTTGGTCATGCTTACATTTCTCGATACAATTTATTTGATGAAGGCTATGAGTAAGAAGAACAAGGCGAACATTTAAATGAAAAAGACTGTCTTTTACGGCTCCCGAGGTGGTTATAAATTGATTAAGACGAAACTTGTAAGTACATAAGTCTTATAGTATTCAGTGTTTTATACCGATGTTATATATGTTCATATTAATCATGCATATTTTGAGAGGATATCAATGTGAATGAATTGAAGGCAAAGATTGGAAAATTTAATCGTCACGACGCTTGGGTGGAAGGTCACACTCCTATGAATGGAAAGACGAAAACTGAATATGATAAGGACACCAAAGAGAAAATTGTAAGATTAACTAATTATGTCACTCCTACCACTGGTGGTCGGTTATATAATTGTGAGTTTAAATAAAATTTAGTTGCATAATGGTTTTTTGCGTATGTAGAGGATCTGTGAGAAGGAGGTAGAGAAAAGAAAATGAAAGCCGCAAGGAAGTGATGACATTCTTACTAGGGCAATCGGCAAAGCAGAGCATCCAGATCGTGTAAGAGGGGTATCAATGCATGTTGGTATCACTAAGTATTTTGGAAAAAATCCTCGAAGGATGATGAATAGTGATGATTCCAAGTAGGTAATCATATAAATAATGTATTTGATTCAACATAATTTATAACTATATATGCTGAAATTAATTTCTACTATACATCTACGTAAAATGGCCAAGTTTATAATGAGAATGGAGGAAAATGGGTAAAAGTCATCAGAAGAAGAGTTGGTTATGGTTCAAGAAGACATAAAGGAAGCAGAGGAGGGGGAGGAGGAGGAGGAGGAGGAGGAGGAGGAGGAGGAAAAAGAGGACATGGGAATTGATGATGAGGTAAAAATATTTATGTCTCATATATAATGTGTTATATGATTCGGAAAATCTGTACGTATTATATAGACAAGTGTTAATGTACAGAAGGAAACCGAGGAGGACATGGTAAGGGAGAATGAAATGGCAAGGGAGACTAAGGTGGGAGCCGAGGACATGTCAAAGGATCAATATCTGGGTGTTGAAGAGGAAGCCAGGAAGGTCGTGACAGAGGATGAGGTGGAGGATCCTAATGATGAGACGTTCTTCTCAATAACAAAAAAGACAATTCCGGCTTTTGGAGAGGTAATAGCTACTAGTTTATATTTATTCATATCATACACATTTTTTACTTATGAAATTTATTTAAGGTAGTGCATGTATGTATATTAATTGATTAAAGTTGTCGTGACGGGCGTTTGCAAGGTGCTTTGTCGTCTTTACTATTTCCAGGGGAAACAGAAAGTTCCTGTAATACCCAACATGCTAGGACACCCGTTGACTGGCCTGGACAGGGTTCAAACCTTATGGAGTCATTTAGGGATGCTGCTCGTGCCTATGATCGTTGGGATTCGACCGAGTTGTGTCAACTCGGCCGAGTGAGTTAGAACTTGGCCGAGTGGCGTCGACTCGGCCGAGTGGAAGGTTTGCTCGGCCGAGCCGCGTGACTCCTGAATGATATTT
>JAOWBH010178687.1:8807-18855 GCA_028566215.1 Silene coronaria
TCCGACGTTGTCGCGGGCGGATTTCCGACGAAAATTATACCTCCGATTCCTAAAATTAGGCATGATCATATAATCGTAATAGTAATAATAATCGATTTTGATTATATATGGGTTGGCTTAGTAAAATTTTCAAAGGTTCTAATCATAAACTGTATGAAGGTCATAGTAATGATTCGTATGTTGATAATGGCGCGGTTTCCAATACCGCTTCTACTTCTGAGGTATAAATCATTTTTGATTGCTGTTTTTTCTGATTTTTATGATCGTAATTATTCGGAATTGTATGTTTGATTGTGTTATTATGTTAAAATGTTGTGTAAGATCTTGCTGATATGTGATTGAGTTATTTTAATTGGTTTAGGTTGGATTGAGTTGTTAAACGATGTCGATTTTGACGATTCCGGCTTGTTTTCGATGTATATTAGGTATAATTTGGGTGCATTACGCTTAGTTTCGAATGAGACGGTTGTTCGAGGAAATTATTGTGAGATTAAGTCGTATGAGGATTAGGTGGCTAGTTATTTGCTAATTTAGCGGAGTTAGTACTTTTTCGATGTACATTAGGTATGAATTAGGTGCATTAGGTTCATATGAGACGATTGTTCGAGGAAATTATTGTGAGATTAAGTTGTATGAGGATTAGGTGGCTTGTTATTTGCTAATTTACCAGGGCTAGTTCTTTAGCAGGTATAAGCGTATGATTTAGGGCTTGGTTGGATTGAGTTTACAAATGATGTCGACCATTTCTGTTGGTTTTCGATGTACAGTAGGTATGAGACGGTTGTTCAAGGGAATTATTGTGAGATTGAGTCGTATGAGGATTAGGTGGCTGGTTATTTTAATTTAGTGTAGTTAATACTTTAGTCGGTATAAGTGTACGATTTAGGGCTTGGTTGGGCTGAGTGGATAAATGATGTCGATATTGATGATATCTGTTGTTTTTCGATGTACATTAGGTATAATTCGGGTGTATTACGCTTAGTGTCATTTGAGACGGTTGTTCGAGGAAATTATTGTGAGAGTAATTCGTATGAGGATTAGGTGGCTAGTTATTTTTAATTTAGCGTGGTTAATACATTAGTGATGTAGGGCTAATTTCGATTGGGTGGTTAAACAATGTTGATTTTGATGATTGCTGCTGTTTTTCGATGTACATTAGGTATGACTTAGGTGCATTAGGTTCATATGAGACGGTTGTTCGAGGAAATTATAGTGAGATTAAGTTGTATGAGTTCTGGTGGCTTGTTTTTAATTTTTTTAATGTAGTGGGGTTACTACTTTGGTAAGTATAAGTGGATGGTTTAGGGGTTGATTGGATTGTTAGTAATTGTTACGCGAGTAATGGAGGCGAAAATGCAAATTTGGAGGTAGTCGTGGACTGCCGGGTGGTGGTTTGGTGGATAATTAGGGAGATGAAAATAGAGTTATAACTAAACTACCCCACGAAGTCGTAATGGTTACTTACCTCTCACCCTTGTAAATAACGTTGTCCTTGCCTGGTTGCCCCAAGGACTCGCACATATATTTAGGTGCTTTAGGTGGTTGGATGTATGGAACCTTGCCCAATCAACTTAAAGAGGAAAGGGTGTGCAAGTAGTATAGTGTGCCAAAATGGAAAAAACTGCAATTATTTCAAGCTTGAAATTGTGTTGAGAGTTGCATATGACTGTTAGTTCACAATAAAATGAAGTGCAACTAGTTTGATACTTTGATGAGGCATTTTGATTTATTCCATAATATTCCGAAACCAAAGAATAATAAGTCTTTCGCTCTGTTGGAAATGGAAATAATGTATTATAGTTGCTTGAGAGTAATAATGATACCACCACGGCCACCCCTTATCTTCCATTCATCACTATCATTTCCCTCCTTTTATACTCTGTTTTGAGATCCATTTCCCATAATAGTTCCCTCTAATCCAAGCTTTGATCTCGCAGTATATTAAAATTAGACCTTGTGAATTTGTGGGGTAAAGTGAATATATGCGATATGGTGGAATTGACACCATGTTGCTTAATTATCAGGAGGATGTCAAAGTCATTTGCAGCTTATTGACTGCCCCTTGTCGTACATCATAAAGTCTTTAAGTGATAAGGGGGCGGTTGTAACTAGTACCGCGTTTGAAGTTTATAATTCTTTTTTCCTTATAAGTGTTGGAAATGACAGAGTACTTGTGTAACTGCGTAAGCCTGTCTGGTGTCTTTAAAACTCTTGCAGGAGCCTGATGTACAGGACGACGATGAGGACATAGATCGAGCAATTGCATTGTCACTTTTGGAAGAGGACAACAGAAGGACGCCTGTTTTTGGTAGGTTATCTTATAGCCGGTTTAGTGTAAGTGGGTTTATTCGAGATTTCCTTCGTCCCACGATCTCTAACTTTTTCCAGTTTCTGGTAGAAGTTGGCCTCTATATTTTCGCCGTTCATTTTAACTCAGAGTAACATTTGTCTTGAATGAGAGATTACAAATTAAAAATATTACATGGGAAAAGGTCGAATTTACCAAATCCTGAACTTCTGATGATAATTTGAACCTGTATAGCTGGAAATCTGGAATTATGACTTTTCTGTTACTGAGGCCTTAGGCATTAATATGTAGACCAACAACTAAAAGCCTCAATGGGTTCTTTGAACAAGACTATTAGAGTTTTTTTTTTTTGTATGGTTAACTTGAAGACTATTAGAGGTTTTGGTTTTGATATTACAAACAACTTTGGTCGGTTTTGAGAAGGGTTGGAATTGACGTGCCACATAATCTTAAGTGGCATGTCCTTCATGAGGGAAGGCTTTATTTTAATATATTTTTGTTCTTTTATCACTTGTCCATGAAATGTGAGAAATGACATATTTTTATAGAGATATATTAAGTTGTGAACCTAGAATTCAGTCAAAGAATAAGACGAAGTGGTATTATGCCTCAAGGTTTTGATGACTTCCGCCATATCACGTTGATTGGTAAACAACATTTAATGTCGGGTTGATAACATTGTCACGTTCATAAGGTGAATGTGAAAGAGACGCGTATATGGGGTTCAATATGCTGCTTTATGAAAATGGATTTGTTGAGAAATGTAGCTATTTAGGATGCGGTAAAACTTGGATCTATTGAAGATATGATGTAAGAGTACTACTTAACGTGGTTTGACTATGTGAGGCGGCGAGTGAGCCAATTACAGGGGTTATGTGGTGGAGAAGTGATAAGATTGTAAGGTGTTGGGGATATTGTGCAGTTGTACTTGTTCCCTTTTGCTCTCCTACTAGTACTAGATGGCGTTGCGGTCAACATATCTGATGCACTTCCTGTAGTTTTATTATGCTGCCCAAATAGCTTGCCTGTAAAATTCACTTATGGATGAAAGTGCTTTGTTTATCTGTAACACGCATGTATTGGTGGCTGGGCAGATCATGGTTCTCAAGTGAAGGAGGATGAAGAACTTGCTAGGGCTCTTCAAGAAAGTTTAAAGGTTGAGTCTCCTCCACAGACTCCACACTATGAATATGGCAATGGTAGTCTGGTTCAACCAATTTCTGTTCCTTACCCCACTGGTTACAGGTATGCAATAAACATTTCTGCGATTGTTTTGTTGGTAAAACTTTGCCTCGTTCTCAATTCTGTGCGTATGACTGAGAACACTGAATAAGGTTCTGTTACGAGTCTTATGACCACTACGGGAAATCCTTGATTTGAGCTCATTGCTTTGCATATGATCTTTATTTATCCTTCTGTCGACTGCTTGGTATATAGATACAAAATTCCAAGTAAGATAAGTTTTTGTCCTCCTCTGTGACAGGATATGTGCTGGTTGCCGTTCTGAGATTGGTTTTGGCCGTTTTTTGAGTTGCATGGGTGGACTTTGGCATCCTGAATGTTTCAGATGCCATGGTTGCAATTCTCCCATTTCAGGATATGAGGTACATGGGCTACTTCGTATTACCCAATTTTTATTGAACTTCCCATTTGGCTTTTTTTTTTTTTGGAGTTTTGAAGTTTTAAAACTTTTGCCTTTTAATATGTTAGATAATATAAAAAAGTGTAATGTGAAATCAAAAAATCTAACAATTGTAAGGCTCTATGTTTGCGGTAGTGGCTAATTGATTCATCATTTTCTCTGTCTGCAGTTTTCTATGTACGGAGGTTACCCGTATCATAAAGCTTGCTACAAAGAGCAGTACCACCCAAAATGTGGTGTATGCAGGCAGTTTGTAAGTGTACTATACTCGAAGCATTTCATTTACATGCTAACATGGAGGCCTGTACAGAACACTTTGCTCAAACGCTTTACGCATAATCAACATATATGTAAATACATATGCTATCAGAGTATCAGCTATGTGGTACTTAACTTATTGTGAACATTTTGCGTGTGCTGATGATGCTCCTGTCAACAGTTTGATACCATGGTGTTAATGTGTAAGCCTGACTCTATTACCTGAAGATATCCAAAAAGTGTAGGTACATCGAATTGATGTGTATATTTTGCTACTATGCACATGGAGACAATGTTCTTACCAACTCAGTAGTTTGGCATAGTAATCCTTCTGTCTATGAAAAACTTCATGGTTTTAAGTTTTTGGGTTCCCACTAATAACCTGAACACTTGGAAACTTTCCTTTTTGGGAGTACTTATTATAATGTAAAATGAGAGGCGAGTATGCTTGAGATACAGTCTTTCTTCCCTACTGTCTGTAATACTATATTACTACCTCCACCGTAGTTCAAATACCATGGTTTAACACCGGTCACTGTTGGCAAACTCTGATTTCTAATTTCTTAAATGACTTGTAGTGTGGCACATTCCCGAGTACCTACTATCATTTTAAAAAAAGCCTTATGTAGCTCTTTATCTAGCAGTATACTAATGTTTATTGAAGCTCCTTTAATGATTAATGTTTCCTTGGGATCGTTAAACATGAGAGATGTTGGTTTGATTATTTAATAAAGGTTCTAGGCAGGGTTATAATGGTGGATCTGAGGGGGGTGGAGGTGGCATTTTTTAATTAAGGAGCTACAATGCAAGTTAACCCCTGTCACACTTGACAGTACTCTATGGGATTCAAATATGAAATTTATTTAGCAACAAACTCATTAACCACTTCTTGCTTTTAATTCATTATTGTTCTTTGTGGCTTCTCCAATTCTGAGCATTCCATTAGGAAATCGTTTTTGTAAGGAGAACAATTGAACAAATACGAGAATTATCTTTTAGTTTATATGGTATCCACGAATGTTTGTTTTATTCTTGCTCATTATTTTATTTTATTAGAAATCAAGTTCTCCTCAACATAAATTGTTTCTGATCGCAATAATTAGTTTTCCTCTAACTCTGAAAATTGCCATATCGAAAATTTATGAAGCGGCTCTAAGTTTAAATTCATTCTTCAAACCTATTTTAACCCATTGGAAGCAACATGTGCAATTTACATTTTCTCACATTCCAAGCTTTTTCCCTTCATTAAGAATTGTGAAGCCGGCTCTTTGATGACTAATACCCGGCTCACAATTTGAAGCCTAATACTCACTTTTGTTGTTTGAACATTTGAAAAAGTTTGTTGGTTGATTGTATGGATGAGAGCAAATGTTTTTCTTGTGCAGATTCCAACAAATCCTGCTGGCCTTATTGAGTATAGGGCACATCCCTTTTGGGACCAGAAATACTGTCCTTCTCACGAGCTTGATGGCACTCCAAGATGTTGTAGCTGTGAAAGAATGGAGGTTTGTCACTGCTCCAACGGGCAATTGTACTTTGCCATGTTATTTTCATGCATTTCCGAAACAAAAGTGGTAATTCTGAGAATGCTGATAATCCCTGAGTGTTTACGCATTTGTAGCCTCAAGATACAGGCTATGTTTCACTCGCTGATGGTCGTAAACTTTGCTTAGAGTGTCTCGACTCTGCGGTCATGGATACAAATGAATGCCAGCCACTTTACCTTGACATTCAAGAATTTTATGAATGCTTAAATATGAAAGTGGAGCAGCATGTTCCTCTGCTTTTGGTTGAAAGGCAAGCATTAAACGAAGCAATGGAGGGAGAAAAGCAAGTAAGTGCCATATGTGAAAGGCTGAAGTTATCGTCTCCCTCTTGGTTTTAGAGTGATACTGATTTTGAATTGGTGGACCTCTAAAGTTCTTTTTTTAATGTTTTGGCAGGGTCATCATCATATGCCTGAGACAAGAGGGCTTTGCCTCTCTGAAGAGCAGACTATTTCTACGGTTTGGCTCTCTTTCCTCCTCCCACTTCCACTCCCAGTTCCTATTGTATATGTGAATCGTGCTATTAAATGTTGAATTGAGATCTGATCTCAGAATCGATCATCTCAGCCTGATATTGACCGTTGCACATAAATGCGCCTGAAACCAATTTAAAATGTGGTTGTGAGGACCTTCAAAACCCTGATATTTCGGTCCCTGTGAGGTGCCATGCTGTGCCTTGTATGTAGTCTGCTGCCAAATGTCGTGTGTCGCTGATGGTCTTTGTTTGATTTCGAGAATTTGCATTTGCCTGCTTGGTTGTCGTAAAATATTTGGAATTTTGCGAAATTGTGCATTGGTGTTATATTTTATAGCAATATGAAAGTATGCAACTGGATTTTGTTTGTTTCAGGTGTTACGAAGACCAAGGGTTGGACCTGGGACTAGAACTATGGACATGGTAACAGAACCTTACAGATTGACTCGTCGTTGTGACGTCACTGCAATCCTTGTCTTGTATGGCCTTCCCAGGTGCGTTTCTCTTCCTTTTCATGTGTATACAACCAACAATGTGAAGGTAGAAAAGTATTATCTTTGTCGTTGCTTTGAATGCGTTGCATATCCTAGATTATTACCTAGACCCCTGATTGCTGGACAAAAGTGCTATCCCAGGCTTCCCAGCACATCTTAATATTGCGTGTTTTTTATGATTAGGATTTTATTTTCTGAGACGTTATTGTTTAAAACCTTTTTTTTAGAAAGAACCTGAGTAGTTTTGTTTTTGGGAACTGCCATCCTCGGATCCAGTGACTTCACTATAAAAAGAAGCGCAACTACTTTATTAAGGGCATGATTTCTATTTAACGGCTTAACGCCTTACTTTACGTACTGTAGTGTAGCGACCATGAGTACCCCCTTTTCTTTGCAATCTACTGTTTATTTATGTTTGCACTGTCAAATATACGTGTTGAATAAGGATACTCATAATTGTCTAACATGGATATAAGTAGAGGACAACTGCGCATGCTATTGAAGACATGTCGTGTTTCAAAATAGTGGTGGTATCTGATGTCTAGATATGAAAGGATTTTATGTTAAAGTTTTCATTAATGTCAAATGGCTTTATAAGCAAATTGAATTCTTGGCCATTTTTTTTGAAATGAATTGAGTCTTTCATGACTGATGTCCATATACGTGCAGGTTGCTTACTGGTTCCATCTTGGCTCATGAGATGATGCATGCTTGGCTTCGACTGAAAGGTGCTTCCCTACCTATTCATGTAACATCCTTAAAATTAAAGTTTATGCTGGTTTCTTTCTGGGGTGAATGTATTTGATATATAAAGGTGTCTTATAGGATGTAGAGTTTTTCGATATGATACATATTTTTTTCTCATTTTCTGCAAAAAAAAGAAAAAAGACTGCTCAAGTCCTTCTAAAGCTTGTCATAGTTTCCAATTAATAGAGTGAGGAACAGTTCAGAGTTTTGATTTTGTCAGCTTGTAATTTAAATCATAGACCCAAATGTAACCTTTCATTCTGACTTAAGAAGTTTGTGACAATTATATTCTTACAATCGCATCAGAATTGATATCCTAGGTCCATGGCACAATAATCACTGCTGATGATTAATCATGGATTAATGCACAATATTGGTAAATTTAAACTGGGATGCGGTGGGCACTACTACCCTTTAATAAGAGTCATGTGTCTAATTTATCTATGGTATTTATTTTTGTCGATATTGCCTGAATTGCCTCAAAAGGCGATCAAACCAATCTCAAAATCATTCGTCATGGTTGTAATGCGGTGTCGTGGATGATATTTATTACCATGGATATATCTCTTCCTAGCAAGTCTTGGTTTATAAACTTTAGATGGTAACAACTAAGCTAGGTTTTAATGTTCTAGGACACTTAAAACTTAGCTTACTGTTAGACCTTAACCTCTCACTTTGTCCACCTTAAGATCGTTGTAACCAAGTCTTTGCCTTTTTATTCTCCCTAGCTCTACTCACTGTTCGCAGCCAAACCTCTTAACCCGTCCCATTGTTCCTTCTACAGGTTTTCGAATGCTTAATCCACAAATTGAGGAAGGCATCTGCCAGGTGCTGGCGTACATGTGGTTAGAGTCACAGCTCGGCCCCAACTCTGTTGCTAGAAACCAGTCGGTTTTGCCGGCAGGAATTGCTGCTAGATCATCAAGCAGCAGCTCAAGATCACCATTCGAGATGAAGCTAGGTCAGTTTTTCAGAAACCAGATTGAGTCCGATATTTCGCCTGTTTATGGGGATGGTTTTAGAGCTGCTCATCAAACAGTGCTCAAATATGGTCTTCCTAGAACACTTGACCATATACAAATGACTGGTTCCCTTCCTTTTTGAGGTTCTTGATATCATGTACCCATCATATATCGTACGATTCAACGCACGAGCACTTGGATCAAGTACGGGTTTGAGATCACTTTACCACCTCCTTGACCAGACCTGACTCGATCAGTCGAATGTGAACTAAAGTGGATAGAGTAAACCAGAAAAAAAGAAAATATTGTATTATTGAAGAATTTCAGAACATTTTTTTACGATTTAGAGGCGATCCTTACAAGGCTCTTGATCTGTACAGATTGATTGTTTGAAAACAGTAATTAGTCACTTGGTTTGTAGCCCCATTGTATGAACATACTATTCTATAGCGAAATTGTTAATGCATTTTTGATGGGTAATGCCACATTCTGTAATCACAAAGTTACCGTCTCTGTAACGTAAAAGCTAGCTGCTGTGGCTCGAGGATGAAGACGTTCACCCCAGCAATTACCACCGTCTTCGACTGCTGTATCAGGTAACAGTTTTCAATTTTTTTGTATATATTAGTTTGGATTAGAAATCTAATAAACATGACTATTTTATTTTAAAATTGATTGAACAACCCAACACTCGGGTTACGGTTATATAAGCATTTTGGATTTGGATGTGTTCTGTTAATAGAACTACGATTTTGGGCTTAAACTTAAGAGGGATATATCGTTTTAAAAGAGACCAATTGATGCCATAGACCTTTACAGTATTACTTAGAGTACACTACTTGATTTAGTGCTCTGTGCCAGTGCCAAGGTGGCCCATTGGGCTCAGTCTTAACATAAATTGTGTGACTTTTAAGACTTCTAAAGGTAAATGAAATAATGTCGCCGAGTTTTGTTATCACTCTCTCACATAATTAAATTTACAGTCCATCTTACTTGTGACGGTCACAAGCTTGTGACGTTTCATAAGCCTTTTTCACTTGCCCTCTCACTTGTCTTTTTGTCTCACGTCACAAGCTTGTGACGGATTTTGTGTTAAATTTATGCAAGAGAGATATAATCTCATGTTCATGGAGTTTATATCGTATTTATGAAAGAGTAATAGTAAAACTCGGTATCAATTAATGAAGCCATTGAACATCTTTCTAGTATTCTTGTGTTATCGACCTTCTATATATAACAAATGCACCATACGATATATCAAATGTACACAAATTCTCATTTGTAACGGTACTTTTCCGTCACATGCATGTAACCTCTCATAAGAAGCAAGTGGGAGGTTATGAGGGAGGTCAAGTGAGAGGTCACTAGCAAGACGGATTGTCAAATGTATAGCATTGTGGTAACACAAGACCTGATCTCGGTGTCAAATCTTAAAACAAAAACAAAGATGGGAAACAATTAGCAGGAAAGCCAGGAATCAAACCCCTTAAACTCTACCGAAATACTCCCTTCGATCCAGACAAATGGTAGCATTGACTTTTTCACACTTGTCGAGACACGTTTTGCAACGTAAATATCTTTAATTACACATTATTAAAAATTATAAAAATTTGAT
>JAOWBH010178688.1:0-10173 GCA_028566215.1 Silene coronaria
TAAATGAGTTTTTTGTGAGGGAAAACGGTATCCGTCTCTTACAAGAGACAGATACCTCCCGTCACAAGTAAGAATTTGTGTTGATATAAAAGAACCTGATAAAAAGAACTTTACCGAAAAATGCACGACTTTTGAAAGTTGAAAAGCATAATTTTGAATGAGAAGCTCAAATTTGGAGCACAAATTCTGATTGTGACAGTACTATTTTGTCACAAGCTTGTGACCTTTCGTAAGCTGCAAGGTGGGAGGGCAAATGGGAGAAGATTTGTGAGAGGTGGCAAGCACATTCTTAATTTGGACAAGTGAAAAGTGTAACAAATCAAAAAGTCAGATAAAAGACAAGGTGAATATTGATCTTTCTGCAAGTGAACTCGATAAAACGAACTAATTTATACAAGAAAATTGATTTGTACAATACAGATATGATCCTCTGCCCGACATCAAGTGCTAATCCAATACAAAGCAGATAATCATATACTCTCACTCAATAAAACTGTACAAAGATGATAAATATATACAGATTTTACTGAGACTACACTTACGGTATCTATAATGTTCCGATACCTAAGCTACTTAGTGAACCAATTCCTATAGCCATACTGATCCTGATAGACAGAAACAGGACATACATTATAATGAGACCAACTCCCAAAAGCTTATTCGGGCGCATATCATTTCGGGGCAATACAACAAGCGCCCAAACAACACCAGCGGCCAGAAATGCCACTGTGACAAACAAACCTGCGTCTCCGGGAATCAAATATGGTTCAGAACCCATGGACCATGTTCCCAGCACCAAGGAAACTCCCAACCCGATTAATGTATTGAACATAGGACCAGCATAACAGCCTGACATTGCAATTTGTACACCATTTCCTTCGTTCATTGCAAATGCTGTATTAGACATTAAATCATTCATCGAATTCCCCCATGCCAATACAGTTAAGGCAAGCATAGATGGGTTGATGCCTAATATTGTCCCTAATGAGACAAGCAGAGAAACTAGCTCATCGGCCAAAATGTAGAACCAAATCATGCTCATCAAAAACCCACCAAATATCCATGGGAACAAGTATTTACGAGGTGGGTGTTCGGTTTTAGTGTACAATGAAGCCAGAATACTGAGAACAAATCCAGTCCCGAACCCTATGAAGTACGCAATTTTCCCACTTAAAGGGTCGATATTTTCTCTAGTATTCCATAGGAATGCTAAAAGCACGGGGGCTAAAAATGTACTGGCTATCGCATACATCTTAGACCAACGACACTCATCAATAGTCGGGATAGTCAACCTTCTAGGAATATTCAATGGTATCTCAAGCAACCAACAGAGGTTGGAAAAGGAAAAGGCAGAGTGTTGCTCTTCATTAGACCAACCCCACACAGTTGTATGGCCATCCTCTGAGGTGTCCTTAATATAGTCGGAATAGAAAGCGAAATTACTATCCCAAATCCAATGGCCCTTCTTATGCAAATGATCATGTGGGTCACCATGACTATCAGGACTAAGTAATGAAGCATTGATAGACTCACTTTCAACCACAGGAAGCAATGGTGCAACAACAGCCGATTTGAAACCGGAACCCTTTTCCCTTTGGACCTCATTGACAGTAATATACACAGCATAAACCACATATATTGAGAGGAAAGCTATGGCACCCCAAATTGTCACCTTGCCAATAATCATAATTATAGTAAGAGCTAATATGGTGATTAGAAGGAAAGCAAGGTCCCTGATGAAGCATTTCTTATCAATTTGAACCCTTTTATCAGCTACACATATAGAAACAACACCCACAACAATACAGGTTATAAACACAGCCCCACCCAAAACACCATTCAATCCAACATCACCGGAACCCGTCCCCATGAAAGCGGCAATGCTTGCGAAAACATCGGATGCTCCATTTCCTAAAGGGAGTAATGTCACCCCAGCAATAGTAGGGGACATTTTGAGAAGGGTTGATAAATTCTCCAATGAACAACAGAAGTAATCAGATGCTGTATTACCCAGTAAATAAAACAGTACAGCAAGCCATGCACCAAGAACTAAGTATCCCAAAAAGGTGTAATTTTGACAATCACAGTAAAAAAATTTAATGTAATTGAAAAACCCACCTGAAGTACAATCTGGGTTTGCAATTAAGAAATCACAACTACTCTTATAACCTTTATGATCAAAGAATTCATCACATATTTGCAGGTCTTTCAATTTAATAGGAGTATCTTTTGTGTTACTAACATTTAATGAAGGATCCACAAATTCTTGCATAACCCAACCATATTTCAACCCATTTTCCTGAATCATACTCCATTTACCACTTAATGAAGAATCATACAATAGCATGACTAACACTATGGCAGAAATTATACTGAACAATACCCTTAATTTAGGGTTTCTCATCACAAAAAATGAGAATTTTATACCCAATATATATCACCAAATTTACTCAATAACTTAATGTACCCACCAAAGATAATACCTTTAAACCTCTAAAAAAGGTGTTACGATGAACAAAAGGTCTTCTGTAATACGGTTTAACCGGCTTTTATTTACCAAATGTAAAACGGTTGTATAAGAGTATTTGCGTAAAATGAAAATGATAAGAAGTGCTAATAAAATGAAGGTAGACAAGACAAACACTTGTAGAGTTGTAGGTAGGTTGAGAGATATAATTAAGCTTCAATTGTAATCAAAGATTATATTATTATAAAGGAATATTAGAAATTAATCTCAACACGCTTAAGTAATTGATGCAGTCTGAGATTCTAAAAAAAAAAAAAAGAAAAATGAAAGGAAATGAAATGAAGGGAAGAGGTTGAGTTCTCTTGATTCCCTGAAAAGTTGGATGCTTGAATCAATTGAATGTAGAAGTATGAATTATATAGGACATTTATTTATATTATTATTATTATATTTATTTATTTATTTATTTTTATTTTTAATAAGGTAAAAAAATTAGATTGATCATCTAGAGTAAGACCAACCTATTTCATCCTTTCAGATGAGAGAGGTAAGTTGA
Organism: Silene coronaria; assembly: GCA_028566215.1. Lineage (NCBI taxonomy): Eukaryota > Viridiplantae > Streptophyta > Magnoliopsida > Caryophyllales > Caryophyllaceae > Silene > Silene coronaria. The sequence continues at coordinate 3,024 of JAOWBH010178688.1, forward strand.
AGTCACCGATTTTCAAACCACCTCGAAAGGATTGGACATAAATATCCGAAAGAAGCCATAAAGTCTGCAATTTTGTTGTCTTCACAAAAACAATGTTCACTTCATCAAAAAAATAAAGATCAAATTTAACCTACTTGATAATATTAGAAATATTATTATTATTATATTTATGCATGAATCTTTAGTAGAGTAAGATTATTATATATGAAAGAAATAGAGTGTTCTTAATATGTGTACCAATCATATGTACACATGCGTGGTCCTTGACCACGTATCTTGAATCGCGGACACGGATATGTCGTTTTTTTAATTCTAATGGTCACCGATTTTTGATAATTCTTGTAGGACCAGCGTTTCGGTTGTCTATTGTCATTGTTTTTGGGAGTTTCTAAATTTTGGTACTATTTCGGAATGTTATTTATATTAGATTAATAAAACAAAGTATATTAATCTTTTGGGTAGAAATACGTGTATAAATATAGTGGACTAGTGGTTATTAGTGAAGTCGGCTAGTCTAATCAGATATTTTTTCATTCGGGGTTTATTCGGAGAGCTTAAGTTTTGATAGAAAAATTCGTATACTCGTATCCTTACCAAATGTGAGTTCAACGCCCGTGAGGTTAGAATCTAGTGGTATAAATATGGGTGATAATTTTATGGGTCTTAGGTTCAAGCCCCTACCAGAGTAATTTTGTGGGAATAATACGGCTTGGGGTCAAAAATTTGAGTTTAACTAATTTCAAATTAAAATGTTTTATTAAAGTCATATTGATGTTCCAACACATTTTGTTCCAACTATTATAATTTATATGATGGTATCTAGGACTCTGTGTTTGTACACTTGTCTGGATTGAAACCGGAATGAGAAAAATTGGTGGATTAGACACCGGACCGAAATATAAAACTATGGACCGGAAAATTTTGATCCAATGCTTTAATTAAGCATGCAAACAACCTTAACCGGACCGGTTGGACCGTACTTTGTGCATAACCGCGTACTTACATTAACTTTATAAAGGAATTATTAATTTATCCTTATAAATTGAAAGAATATGTATTATTATCGTATAATATCGACAAAGTAAACATATATAAACATTTATAAATAAATTTATGTATGTAACTAACCAAAGAAAAAAAGTTAAAATGTAAATATCTATCTTGCAGTCCAGACTAGAAATAATAGGGTCCGGATGAAACTAGATCCTTAAAAAGCTTGGGTGGGGAAATCTAGTTTTGGTGTGGCCGATTTCGGTCTAAGCCCAATTTTTTATCCAACCCGGAATATGCACACCCCCAATGGTATCAATCATTATATTTCCAATTGCCCTTTCAATATTGTCCAGTTATTCAAGGTATGAGTACTTTTAACATTAACTAATTCTTCAGCAACATTTATTCACACTGTAATAATTTTCTCATGGTACTTTGTGTTTGTACAATTTTTCCACTACACCGTACGCTTGGTTTGAGCAATGCAAGGGCTTGATAAGTGGATCAAACTGCTACTAACACGTGTCTTCAGTTATTGATCTTATTCAACATTACAAAAAAACAAAAAAAACAAATGATATACGGTCGTAACAGTTTAGAAAATATAGTCATGCTTATCTTGATGTTAATAACTTTATTTTTTAAGAGTTTCATTCTAATAGCATAAGATACCGTCACCATGATAGACATTTGTCAAGTTTCTTTTACATAGTTAACATACCTAAGTAGGTAGTCATGATTTGTTTTCCAAATAAACTCGTCTTGAATCCATGAATTTGTTAAAAAACAATTATGATGAGTTGTAGTGCTTCTTTTGTTGTAACTCAGAGAAATGTGGGGAAGAATGTACAAGTCACTGGGGTACAGTTTGGGTACAAAATCTGACTCACAAGCAGTTGTGACCTGGCAGCCAGTGGGTCATTCATCTACCCACTTTCTATTATTCAAGTCCAACAGAAACACGATTAAGTCGACTAATAGCTTCCTATTTTTAAGCAATGGCCAAGAGACAATAAGAGACAAAGCAGAAGAAGCATTGACGGTAGAAAGCCTCGAGGAGTAAAGCTATAAAAGGAAGAACAAAGATGCAGTCAAAGACGCATCACACACACTCTCAATCTCACACTTGATTAACCTTCATCAAATAAGCAAAGCCAGTAGTATTTTCGTATAAATTTTACTTATCCAATTATCATTAATGCTTTGTTTAAAAGATATCAGGCTCGACCATACTTAAGATGTCTTGAACCCCATGAAGCTAAACAAGTACTCCAGGACATACACAATGGATATTGTGTCAACCCCGAAAGAAAAAAGAGCCCGACAAGTAAAGTACTTAGGACTGGCTACTATTGGCCAACCCTGAGGGCTGATTGTCTAGATCACAGCACAAAGTGTGAAGCCTGTCAGAAACATGCCCCAATTATTCACCAACCATCGGAATTGTTGCACTCAATTTCTACACCCTGGCCATTTATGAAGTGCGCGTAGATATAGTAGGAAAGTTACCAACAGTTCCAGGGCATAAGGTGTTCATGCTGGCTATGGCTGATTACTTCTCCAAGTGGATAGAAGCTAATTCCTTCAAGCAGGTCACTGACAAAGAAGTCATATCATTCATCAAGAAGAATATCATTTGTAGAAATGACATTCCTTCAGAGATAGTGTGTGACAATGGAATACCAACTATGTAACCTCAATACCTGGCTACCCAAAAGCAAACGGGCAAACCGAATCAAGCAACAAGGTAGTCATCACCTGCTTGAAGAAGAAGTTGGAAAGAAAAAAAGGCAAGTGGGCTGAAGAGCTCCCACAAGTCCTATGGGCAAATAGAATAGTTCCCAAGACTTTCACAGGCCAATCTCCTTACTCTTTGGTCAATGGTTGTGAAGCAGTCATCCCTGCAGAAGTACACGTGTCGACTTCGAGATATGGCCTGAATATCATTGAAACGAATGACAACTAGATCAAATATAGCATGATCTTTGCAGAAGAATTGAGAGATGTAGCCCGAATCAGGGTAGCATCATACCAGCAAGCAGTAACAAGAAGCTACAACAAAAACGTCAGGTAAGAGTTTTTAGGGAAGGGGACCTTGTCCTACACAAAGTATTCCAAACACAAAAGACAAATCAGCAGGGAAGCTGGTCTCTTGATGTGGTTCGGATTTACGCACTTTTAACCCCTTAACCAACCTCATTTTACATGCATTTAATCTCTTTTATAGTCGCTTATATAGCCAAATTTTTCCTATTTGTATTTTTACCCTATTTTATGTGTTTTATAGGAAATGAGCCAAATAAGACGGAATTCCCATCTTTTATGCTCTTTTTGATGGCTAAATAACGACTTCTATGAATTGGTGTATGTAAAGAGGAAGGTAAGACAATAACCCGTAGTGAATAAAGAAGGCGGAAAAAGAAGAGAAAAAGGAAGAATATAGCTGGACAAGGTCCCGTCCGAGCTTGAGCACAAAAATGTCTAGGCCCCGTCCGAGACCACCCTTGTCTCGACCGAGACACCCTTGCCCCATCCGAATTGTCCATACCGACGATCGAGTTTTGCCTCAGATTTCCGTCTCTCTTCTAATTTGCTCCTTAACCTAACTTAACTAAATTGTATTTTAGTATAAATACCCCTCTTTGTAATAAATTTAGGGAGCCATCTTATCTCTATTATGTATTAGATTATGCCTCCCTAGGGTATTTAGTTTAGATCTCATCTTAGATTAGTTTTATTCCTTCATCAAATTACACTAATCTTTCAGTAATCAATCATTCAATACTTATTAATTAGATTAGTCTTAAATCTCTTGGGTTTATGCTTGAAGATTAGTAAAAGTCTTCACCTTTATTCAAGGATTCCTTTTTCCTCATGTTCATCTTCTTTATTGATTATTTAGTTGGTATATTTCTCAATCTCTTTCTTGTTTATTGTTCATCTTTCATTAAGTTTATCATTTACTTCTTTTATCATCATGTTTAGTTTAGATTACTTTGTTGTTATTATTGTTGTAATGTTTATCATGATGATTGTTAAGTAGTTCTTTAACTAGGGTTAATGAGGGATTAGGGGGAATGATTGAAGGGTAGTTCCATACTTAGTGAGTCAAATAAATTGATTAAATGTTGTGGTTTCAACTAGTGCACATAAGATGTTTGATGAAATGCTTGTTTGACAAACTTGTATGTTTCTCTATTTGTTCAACACTCTTATAAAATCGAGAGATGTAGATGTGTTAGACCATGCGCTATGTTGGTAGGTAGAACGGATGTACGCGAGAGCTAACCCGACTCGACCTAAGTGGGACCGTAAGATCAAGAGTCTCGAACCATATATAGTCCGACTACAACCTTGACCATATTTAGACTCACATGTGTAGACTCTTTTGATCACCTCTATGAACCCGTGATACCCTAGTTGCTCTCCTTTGATTGTTTACATTCTTATTTTTACTGTTTATTGCATTCCGTTAGTTTAGACTACAAACCAAAACTTAATTTGTGACACTTGCACTTCTAGAATTAGACCATTAGTTGAACAATTATAAGTATCACCGTCTTTGTCGTTCGACCTCGACTTACCATGTCCTAGGTTGAGTATAAATATTGTTTGTGTGTGTTGACAACGAATGACGCACCAAAATGGCGTCGTTGCCGAGAACGGTGTTGTGTGTTTGAATTGTTCATTGTGTCTATTTCTAGTTGTGTTTTCTTGTCTTGGAGACTTTGTTTCTCAAGGTCGTTCTTACCGTTTTCGTGTAGTTTCCTTGTTTGCAGTTGTTTCCTTGTTTTAGCAATGATAATGGCACATGACTTCCAACAAGAAGGGTATGGGTAAAGTCGAGCAAATGGGTATGACGTGTATGGATGTAGAGGGTATGTTAAGTAAGAAAACACACACACACACACACACACACACACACACACACACACATATACACACACCTATTCTACAACTCCTACAATGAAAACCCAAATAACACCCAAACTTCTCTTACAAAAGCCCCCACATAAAAAATCTACAACATAAACAACCTTCCATCCATCCATAGCAACAAAGTGAGCATAAATTTGACATTTAAAGTGTGGTTCTCCAAATGCTAAAAGACCAACAAACTTTCTTCATACAAAATACAAGAAGAGAGCCAACCTAGGGACAATGTCATCAACAATGTTCTAGAATATAGTGAGGAGTTGGCAAAACAAATAGCTCAAATAGAGGCCAACCAAAGGCTCAATGATGAACAAGAGGAAAATGGTGAGATGATGGATGACAATGAGACATTCCCTATTGCCTATTTCCACACACCCTCAAATGCTACAAAAGAAACTCCTTTTCCTCGTTGGGAAAATGGTGTTATTGAGGATGAGAATGATGATGATGATAAGGAGTGTATGATTGGTTGTGGAGTAAGTGTAGAAGATGAATTGGATGATGGTATGATTGAGGAAGGAAGTGTTGAAAATAAAGAGTTTGGAACCAATTGTAAACCAACTGTTGGATTTGTGCTTTGAATCTAATATATTAGTCGTTGCCGCTTCGAATGACTATCATATAATCTGCTATTGGGTAGGTTCTATTTTGGGCCTTATTAGGTCATCTGTATTAGGTTTTAGAGAGTATTATATAAACTCTCTAAACCTCAACCTAGCAGTTATGCTTATCATTCCGTCTGAATCTGTAATTTGAAAACTTTTCACATGTTAATAAAACTCTCTCCCTTCTGCCATGTGGACGTAGCTAACACACTGTTAATGAACCACGTAAATCTATGTGTCTTTCTTATTGTTCTTTATTTGTTGTTTTCTCGCTTCCGTCATAACAAATTCGTAACAGAGCTTTAGGGTTTTTTGTCTTGCGTGAAGATGTCGACTATGAACATTAAGATCGATCGCTTTACGGGGAGGAATAGTTTTAGTTTATGGCAGATCAAGATGCGGGCTCTATTAAAGCAGCAAGGGTTATGGGCGCCGCTCATAAAGAAGCACGAAGGCCATGCCGGCACTGCAGTCACCGATGATCTTGCTGATGATATCATCACTGAAGCTGCGGAGGAAGATACCGTCGTAGGTCTGTGGTCGAAACTTGAGAGTCTCTATATGACAAAGTCTTTGACCAATAAGTTACATCTGAAGCAACGTCTGTTTAGTCTTAAAATGTAGGAAGGTATGCCTCGTCACATTTAGATCAGTTAAACATGATTTTACTTGAATTACGTAATATTGATGTTAAGGTCGAATATAAGGATGCTGCATTAATTCTGTTAGTTTCTTTACCATTGTCGTATGAGAAATTTGTTCATTCTTTTATTGTGGGTAAAGAAACTGTGTCTCTAGAAGATGTTAGATCATCTCTCAATACTAGAGAACTGCACCATAAGGCGGTTGGTACAAGTACAACTACAGACAATCAGGCTGCAGGGTTAGTAACAAGTAGGGGTCATGGACAGGGAAATTCGGGGAAGAAAAAGTATAAGAAGCCGTCTTAATCTAGTTCTTCTAAGTCTGCTGGTACCTCTAGTACATCTTTTTATAAGGGTCCTAAACCCAATGATGTTTGTAACTACTGTAAAGGAAAGGGACATTGTAAATTCGATTGTCCTTAGAAAGATAAGCAGAACAAATTTGGTACTGCTGGTGTAGCAAATGCAGATTCCGAGGAAGATGATTATGCTCTCGTTACAGATAGTGTCACGCATGATACTGATATGTGGATCTTAGATTCTAGAGCATCTTACCATATATGTCCGCACAGAGAGTGGTTTGCAACATATGAACTGGTAGATGAGGGCAATATTTCTATGGCCAACAATGTTGTTTGCAAAATAGTTGGGATTGACTCAGTCAAGATAAGGACACATGATGGTAAATTTTGCACATTGAAGGATGTTAGGCATGTTCCACTGATGACAAAGAATCTGATCTCTTTAAGTACGTTAGACAGTAAGGGTTTCAGTTTTTAAGGTGAAGGTGGAGTTCTGAACGTCTGCTCGAATATGGTTGTAAGAGGTATCAAGCAAGGTACTTAAATTATCTTCAGGGATCTACACTGTCAGGTTATGTTTCTGTTGCATCCGCAGATATTGATAAAGAAAATTTGACAAAGTTGTGGCATATGAGACTTGGTCATATGAGTGAAAGGGGGATGCAGACTC
>JAOWBH010178699.1:0-10173 GCA_028566215.1 Silene coronaria
CCCCCCCGAGAATGTCAGCCATTAAAAACATGAATAAAAACACTCTTCATTCATAGACAGCATTACTTTCACAGCACCAATACATGATGCTCAAGTATGAGCCATTCCAATTGGTTGTTTACATTTCTTATTTTATCGAGTTCAGAGGCATCAGAGCACTATTACATGAGCCAAGCTAATGGAACTGTCAAGGCTTCTGATAATTATGGAGTAACATTTTTTTCTATGGGGCGTTCCAATTGGTTGTTTACATTTCTTATTTTACCAATTTTGGAGCACTTTTACTTGAGCCAAGCTAAAGGAACTGTCAAGGCCTCTGATAAATTAAGATACTATGGTGTCTTGTGTAAAAATTAAGTATGAGCAGTATAGCTGAAACAATTGTACCCCTTAAGAAATTACCTCTTTCCCCACCCTTATCCAGCCGGGTACCTCATCCCTGCACCAACCACTGCAACTGCTGCGTCTGTATCACTACTTATGTCGTCAATACAGTACAACGACCTTACCTTTGACACCCACTTCACCCGCCGAATCCACCACCACACGCCAGCCACCAGTATTCCACATTGCATTCCTAGATGTAATCACCTCACTCCACTTTTCAGTCATCTCCACGAGTCTACCCACCATTGACAGCCACCTCAACCATAGAACATCCACCCCTCACTACACCCCAGCTACCACCGTTCCACCATTACAACCTACAACCTATACCTGAGCACCCAACTCCGTTTTCTCTTCCCTCTACCTTTACGACCTGTTTTGTCGCAGCATTTTTGGCTACAGTAAAAGATGAGCTACACTCTTTGCACAAAAAAAACATTTCCAAAGTTCCAATGCATCATGAAACAGATACTAGATAGTTTCTTCTTGTTGCCCCAGCATATTTTTCTCTATTCATTGCTTGCAATGTATGTGAGTGGGAAAGGAGATTGGCCGTGGTATTTGGTGGTGTAGAGGAGGAGAAAGCGGGTTTGAGGCATTGTTGCCGAATTTGTTGTGTAATACATATGTTTTAAACCAAAAGGCATAATAGGTCGTATACGAATATGAAATACGTAAGAATTGATTCGTGATTGGCTGGGATTTGAGGGAATTCTGTAACCATTCTTTGAGGCAGAGGAAGAGTTGATCTCTGCAGGAATGATAGTGGGGGCAAAAGTGGGAAATTCAACTCTCAATGCCACCTATTTATGCTTTCCTAAAACTCAGTTGTGAAAGCAAATGATACCTATTTCTTGTGATGGAGAGTACAACATAATTGATGTTCTCAATTTGTTGAGATTGATTGTGTTAGTTGGCCCTACGCATCCTAATACTGTCAAAGTAGCTTTACATTTAATGCTCTTTTCTGATAACTGAGTTTTATGCGCTGTTTAAATTATGAATTTATGGTGGTTCCATGTTCTATAGCTGAATTGTTGGTTATGGCAAAAATGTTTTCTGCCTGGAGAAGACTTGTTGGGAATTCGGGATACATCACTGACTTTCTTTGCCAGGGATGCTAGACTTGTTTCACACTTTCTGCCGAAGTTTCCAACTATAACAGTGCAATTCTCAATTTAATTCTCCCACCATATATTGTTCCCATTTGACTTTGGTGGTCTAAACAAAGTCAACTGTGACCACCATTTTCTCACATTATACAAAATGGCTTGAAAATAATGACATTCTATATATGTTCTGATAATCTCAGTGTGACACATATTAACATTGTAACATACGAATTTGGATATATTAATAGTCAAAGTTGACCTCAATTATTGCCCTTTACATCAAATTTCACTTTTGTCTGCAGATCCATACTATAATACCACACCAAAAATTAGATTAGATTTTCAGCTAACTAATTTGTCTGCTATTCTTTTCCCAACTCAATTTTCTTATGGTTGTACTAAAAAAAAACCTGTTAATTCACTCAGCTTGCAGAAAGACCCAAAGGCTAGACTCTCGGCTCAACAACTACTGGTATGCATCATTGGTTTATCTCTTTGTTCCATGGCAACTTGTATATTAATCTCAGTCTTCCATTTTACGTATAAAGCACCTGAAATATTATTCTGTGTTCGCAGGAACATCCTTACCTGAGTATGTATGATGACTTGGCCATCGATCTTGCATCATACTTCACCAATGTCGGATCCCCGCTAACAACCTTGTAGAATCATTTGAGGTATATTTCAATTTGGATATTTCTTAAAAGTGAAACTAGTAATATACTTGGATATAACAAAAAACATGAAATAAAAAAAAAATCGGGTTGGTGGAGGCCATTGGGCCTGATCTTGGTTGTTATGGTTAAATGCGGTTGATCTCGCCTCAATGTTGTCACAGTAACATTCAATAAGTGGTGTATGTCACGGTCCATGTTTATACTTAGATATAATAACTTACATTTTCTTGGTTGTTATGGCATAAATGCAGTTGATCTTGCCTCAAAATGTTGCCACAGTGACATTCAGCAAGTGATGCTGCTATGTCCTGGCCCATGTTAATCGCCAGGGCTAACACAAAAGTATCATCCTAGTATCATTTATCTAATCAAACTGCTCCAACTGTATATGGTGTTTTCTTTGAACATCGGATTACTTTTGATATGACTTTTGGACTCCGATAGGTGAAAAATGTGGAAATATGTATGACTCATGGGACAACAATATTGGGCCCATATGAAAGGAACCAGATATGAAACTCCAACTCGAAGTGTTGATCGATTGAATGCAGAGGGCGCTAATGCAATTAGGAGTTGAAGAAGTAGCGTTGTTTGTCTGCCACGGAATCTTCTACTTTCTGTAATTCTGTAATAGAAGAACTTGTACTTTATTCTCATATTTTCTTGTATAAGTTGTATGTGTTGTGTTAAATTGCTGGATGAATTTTGATGTAGCAAAGACAAGGGTGATTTTGCAGCAAAGGGCAGCCCACTTTTGACAAGTTTCCTATTTGATTTTGCAACGGCCAATGACTAATCCAAATGGTAGATATTGACTGGCTTAATTGGTAATTAGTCAAGAGGAATATTCATAGACTAGCTTAATTGGTAAAAGAAAGATTGTTAGACCAATAGATTTACAGAACATAACAATGATGAAGATCGTGCAGTGGTTGAATTTGTGCCAAATTCCGCATAATTGCGCGACAAATCAAAAGTTTTTACTTCATTTTCATATTTTCATTTCTCGACAAACCAAAAGTTAAAATAGGTTTTTTTGGAGTGAAAATTTAAAATTTGTTTTTTTTTTTTTAAAAATTACCCCCCCCCCCCCCCCCCTAATTATATTGGTTTAAATAGGATTTAAACTGGGGACAAGGGACTTCTGCCATAAACTCATTTTCACCCACTTGCAATGGGTCTTAATTTCTTTAGGGGGTGCTCGGTTGAATCTTTGAGAATCGAATGAAATGAATTCTAACTCCATTTCAACCAGGTCAATCAAACAACAACAAACAAGTACACGATTCTAATCCATTCCAATACTTTGAATCACACGACCCCTAAGAGACCGTCTCACATTAACATAATCTAAGAGAAGTAGGCAACCTATAATAACAATAGAAATAGAACAAAAAAGAAGGCAAAAAACATGAAATAAGAAAAAATAACAACCCATGTATGAAACAAGTCGAGACCGTCTTAGATAAAAATTGGTGTTACACCAAAACCCAAATTGTATATAGGGTATATGCTACAGCAAAACTGAAAACTGAAACAATGTTGATCAAGAGAGGATGCAAGTCCCTTGAAAGAATTTCACTTCTTTTTTATTTCAAGTACATTACATAAAAGAGACATGTGTAAGAAAAAAAAAAAAAAAAAAAAAAAAAAAAAAAAAAAAAAAAGTCTGTTCACAGGTCTTCTAAAGACAGGATTATTCCCAAAAACATCAAAAATTTTAAATTGGAAATATACGAGACATACTATACATGTTCTTGAGACTACAATCAGCCCACTTCAAAAAATATATGGGCTTGAAATACTATGTTACAATCAGTTATCATGTAACAAGGAAAGAATTAACATATGCTCGCAAATGAAATGAACGAACGTTATTAATTACCTTTCATGTTTTGGTTCTAAACTTTCTATTAGCTTTCAAGTCGACCACGACGACAGTAATGTTGTCTTTGCTTCCCTTGAGGAGAGCTCGCTTGCATAGGTAATCTGCAGCAGCTTGCGCTGCTAAGTCGACACCTTTCCCTCTATTTAAAATCATGTTTGTCCCATTCTTTTTGTGCCAAGAAAGTATACTCCTTCGCGCTAAATCACAGGCTTCCTCATTTGTCATGACATCCCATAAACCGTCACTTGCAAGAATTAGGCAGTCGTCTTCTTTTGTCCGTTTAACAATCATCACTTCTGGGTCTGGTATTATCCACGGCTTTAGATATCTGTCACCTGAGGGCAAAATTAAAGAGTATGAGCAATAAGCTTACAAATGAGACACTTTTGTATGCGCAAAAACAGCTTCACCCAAGCGTCTCAGAAACACACGTTTAAGCTGAGTGAGATAGGACTTGAGGGTCAGCGATTGTGGTCTCAGGATCAGTAACTAAGGCCTGGTCTCATTTGTAGTGCAATAAATAAATAGGGCTGATACCATGATGTAGTTATATTCTGTTAGGGGAGTTTCAGTTAGTTGTTGCTGACCTGGCAAGGTTGTTAGGCTATAGTAAGTTAGTAACAGAATGGTTAAGCAAAACTACTTGTATAAATAGCAAGCTGCTGTAAACATTGGATTCATTCAATATCAAATACAAATTCCAATTACTCATTTCATATCTCTCTATCTTCTCTCTCTAATTCTTCATTTAGTTCTCGAGGTTGAGCTCGGCTCCTTTGGAAGTTAATTATCGAATTATAGTCACATTCTAGTGTACCGTAACATTGGTATCAGAGCCAACCTCGGAGTGGGTGGCCTGGAAGAGCCAGCCGTGACCCAACGAGGACGTTGGTCCTGAAGAAGGGACGAATGTTACAGGACTGACCCATAGCAAGGATCCCACATCGATCAAGTGGGGGGGAGGGGGGTTGATGTGGGGTTTATATAGGACAAAGGCTCTATCACCCTTTGAGCTAGCTTTTGGGGTGGGTTCTCCTTTGTCCTATATCATACCACATCAAAATCTGTCACAGTAACCTTCACTGAATGTCGAGAGGCTGTTTTCCTGGATTTGACTCAATGACAGGTTTCAATAAAAGAAATCCAGACAATTTAGTTAGCCATCAAAATCCGTACTGGATTTGACTCAATGACAGGTTTCAATAAAAGAAATCCAGACAATTTAGTTAGCCATCAAAATCCGAACTGATGCACTTATCTCTCCTTAGAACATCCCTACTGAACCACACAATTTTGAACATGCTCTGATATTTGTCAACTAGGCCAATATTAGGTAGTTAATTACTGCATCCTACGATTTGCAACTTTAAATTGTATCAATAATTGAACACTGAATAGGAAAGGACCTTGGTTTATGAAGATTTCAAAATACTGGTTGAAATAATAACTGCCCGGACAATGGTTTCAGAGCTCAGTAAAACATCACCCCAGTGCAGCAGTGCCTCAAGGCCTACTGTAAATGGCAGGGAAAGGCCTAACAAGGGGGTGAGCATCAAAGTGTACGCAGCCTTTTAGCATGTTAACAATAATGACCTATAATGATAATTGCATCAATTACTAATTCATTTTACTATTCATTAGTTAGTCCTTGGTTCCATTTCTATGGAATCATATTCAAGCCTCAGTATAGAAGAATAAATCCTGGTTAAGTTCGAGTAATATTTTGTAGACTAATTTCATTACTAGTTTCCGCTGAGTCCTCAGACAGAGTCCCAAGAGGGAAAATCAGACATGTTTTGGAGATGTACGATTCAATAGACTCAAGGAAAAAAAAACAAGATAGCTTGTCCAAAACAAAAACCATAATTGTTAACCATACTCTAAAGCGGTGTGGTAAATGACTAAATGCTACCACCAAATCCCAAAAGATTAGGAGGGGAAATGAAGTTCAATACTACTATGAGAATGTGAGGAATGTTGGGGCTTTCGAGCAATTTTTAACCAAATGCCCAAAGAACCATGACCGATCTCCTCGCTCCTAAGAGTATCTATGCAAAGTGGGCGAGGTGCTACTTAAAGATGAGGTGAGGCTTCTTCTAGGAAAGGCTGTTGCATTTGCATATCCACCTAATGGTTACGCCAGTGTGAATCAATTAACTACCGTGGGCAATCTAGAGCATCGTTTATACTTTATGCAATTCATGAGATGTCTGCATTTTCTTTTTTGGTAAAAAATAGGAATGACTTGCTGATATACCCAATAAAACAGACAAAAAACAGGTACATGACGAAAATGTCATGGTCTTGATCATTCTGTCAACAATTTGATGAAAACTGAATGCTGTCACTCGGCATAGCCATTAAACAAAGCCATATACTGTCAGAAATTGTATCAGAAACATTAAAGCATGCTCACTTGCTCAGTGCAGAGAAAGGAAGGCTGTGGCATTATTACCAACTTTAAATAAGTCAAGAAAGTTCAATACAGCTAAAAGTGACATCAAGAAGAACTCCAGCGCATCAGAGGCCCTCAGATATTGCGGCAGGGTACCAGGGTAGAGGGGTCATAAGTATGCAACTTCACCCTTGTGTTAAGCACAAAGAGACTATTATTAGATGTTCCAAAATGAGAATTGTTTCAAAATTTGTATCAAATGACTACTACTTCCCAATATAAGAAGCGTAGACACTTTAGAGAACTATTTTTCTTTCGCCCACCATATTCCTCAACCATGACTTGCACCACAGCGAGTTACCAAGGTTTTGAAGGTCAACGCGGATGCATTTTAAAGCCTATAGGCAGAGATTAGGCCACAATGTTCAAGATTTTAAGCCGGAGTGACGATTCTGAGATCAAGTCTCAAGCTGAGATTTAATACCATAGTCATATCTTCTTTATCTTAGCTTGGGTGATGCAGTTTTGCTATGATATTATGGAACTTTAAAGATAACATACACCCTATATCTTACAACCTCGTATGGTTTCATCACGAGATTAAAAGCTTACCAATTGATCTCGACATTGCAAGAACACCAAAAACACGGTAGCCGTTCCACTGGATAACCTTGCCATCTGCAGCTTCTATTCTATCCCACTCATCCTTTCGATCAGGCTAGGGAAACAGAAAATAATACAGATATTAGCCTCGAGAATTCCAGCTACAGTAGACAGCTATGATCAACGTTTGAAAGAAAAAGATATGAAGCAGAGAATCAGAGATTTGTGACCTACTTTATGATCTACAGACAGTGCCATGGGTGCTTTTGCACGACAAAGGACAGCCCTAGAATCACCACAATTACCAACAATGATATGAGTTGGACAAACAATAGCAACAACAGCGGTGGATCCAACAGTTTCAGGCGCAATAGGTTCTGTACTAGCCTCAGAGACACTGCTGCTTACTGCAGAATCCCCTTGCCCAACTCCCCCAACCTCAGCGTCAACTTTTAGAAAACAGCGAGAGAAAGCTCTTTCCCATTGCTGGTGCATGTTTTCCTCGGAGCTTGGAGTAAGGAAGGCTTCTTTAACCACTTCAATTTCCTCTGCTAGTGCCAGATGCAATCGCTCCCGGCAATAATCGGCAACCTAAAATATCAAGTAGCATAGTGAATAAGCTATCAACAATATCCTGAATTCAGGATTCCTGTGGCTAGGGAGGATTTATGTATAACAACATGCGGTCTCAATCCCAACACATCGTACATTTGTAAAACTAAATTTACAATCTACAATTTTATATGCCACAAGGCACCTATGTACAAGGTGAGAATTAAATTCTCGCTTTTGAGCACAGGCTTTAGCTTAGCAATTTTCCACAGGATCGTATAGAAAAACATTATGGGTCCACCGCAACCTATGACAAGCTATGTCTACCTTTCAACAAGAAAGCAGAAGGCAAGTTTTACACACAAATCTTTCCATATGACTCCAAGTCCAAGGTGATAATTGATTTACACAGCAAAAGAAAAAACAAAACAAAAGATAAGCAGCGTATACCTGACAACCCCCGTGCCCATCATATACACCGTAGAAGTGCACTATCTGACTCAAAGTATCACTTGCTCCATTCAAAACATTATCGCCCACCAACATTTTAGAAGGAATTCTCTGAAAGCTTGGCACAGCAGCAACAGCATCTTCCATCTCAGGCCTTCGGCCACAGATTGATGTAAACCCCGAAAGGGCAAGAGAATCCATGTCAAAAGCACACTGGCTGCTCATCGTCCGAACTATTTTTTCATGATTTGTTTCCTCCTTGGCCATCAGTGTCGAATCACGGATTCCAATACTCTCCTCCAAATCAAGATCCTCTGTCACTACCAGCATATTCCCAATAGGATCCAATCCAGGATTTAATTCCAATTTGCTACATTCAACCAAGATCTCTGATTGATGAACACTCATTTCCTGGTCAACAGACAGAGGGGGAACATAACTAGCCTCAGTTGCCTGAGTTTCCTCATCGTTGATGCTACTTATCTCACTTTCCAATGAATGGGAGCTCGATAAGAAACCCTCTTCTCCACTTCCTAGATCCATATTATCGCTAGAAGCACACATATCATTTGCAGTTAAACCTCTCAAAAAAATATGTTCTACATCATCCTCTTTCACATGCAAGGGATCTTTCACAAATACCAGTTTCTCCAATGGACTTTCACAACATGAGCAACCTTCTCCTCCGATCATACAAGAATCCTCAGTCTTCATGTCAATTAAGCTAGCCAATAACCTGAAACCAGAAGTGTGCTTCTATCCCAGTAATCTACGAAAAGCTATCACTATCGTCATCTCACCAATTAATAGAGTGTCCATTACAAATAAGTGGAGATTTGGTGTCTGTGCGGTTACATCAACTGAAACCCTTTTTCCCATAATGATCAATCGATCATCCACACCTTCCAAAACACGAGCATGCTCCCCCACTTGCCCACAAGGCCTTAATACACAGATACACACACGCTCTCTCTCTCTCTCTCTCTCTCTCTCTCTCTCTCTCTATCCGATGAACAGAAAGTAATTAATTCTCCAGCGTCAATAATTTCCTCAACGACTAGTTTCCGAAACCCAGAATTGATTGCCAATCACCGTAAACAACACCAGTTGACCAAACCCACAATCTTGCTTACATTGAACACAATAATGGCTGATTGAACAGAAAGTAATTAATTCTCCTGTGACAGTGTATCATTCCTGACTTCTGTTTTTTCGGGTTGCGAAAACTACACAGTGTAAAACAAAATGTATACAGTGGATCAATCACCATGAAGAAACAATTTTTTCTACAGTATCACCTGAGTAATTAGCTACCAGAGCAATCAGTGAAAACCCAAATCTTGTAATACCAAAATTCACCAACTTGTGATTCAAAACATAATTTTTGCAAGAACCCAGAAAACCATAACAAATCAAAAGCAGAAAAGAAGTAATTCTAAACAATAAAGCAGAAAAAGGGTCATGAAAAGGGAATTGGTGAGTGACATAAAAAGGGTATTTCAGAAATCACAAGAATTTGCAGATGTCAATTAGTTGGTAAAAAAATGACGGGTGGTGAATATGATCTGGGTTCAATCCTGTCAGCATCAAAATTGCCGGTTATACCATAAAACAAGAAATCACAAGAATTTCCACTTGAGTGAAAATAAAATACTAAATAAAATTCCAAAAAATGAAGAAAAAAGAGAGATTGGTACCCAGATCTGAGGAAATGTTTGTTTGCTTCAGTGACTTGATTTTTTTGTCTGTAAAAAGTTGCAGAAAATGGTTGTTGTTGTTTGTTGTTGGGTTTGTTTAAAAGTTGAGGAAACAACAGAAATTAAAGAGAAACAAAAAATGTTGTAGTTAAGGGGTCAGTTGAACTACTTCAACTATAAAATCTACTCCAAAAATAGTGTGATTCTTGTTACAAATGCCAAAACAAAAAGAATGCCTAGTTATGACTTGTGACTTATGAATGATGGTTGGTTGGTTATAGTGTTACTAGTTTTAAACCCGTGTAAATTGTACGGGTATGCTATTTAAAAGTTGATTTTTTTTTTTAAATTGCTATTTATAATTTGTTAGTGACAAATAGTATACAAAACTAATTAAAATATTATATAATTA
>JAOWBH010178710.1:0-10170 GCA_028566215.1 Silene coronaria
GGTTTTTGGTAGCTTATCGACCCCCTTTACCTCGCAATTTGCTGAAAGTCTGAACTCTTATGGCACTGGGGTAATGTTGTTGTATGTAGTAGATTATTGATCAAGCTTCAGCTGGTAGTTGCTTGTGAATTTGTTATGTGGCAGTAATTTGTAAGGTTGTTTGTGTTTGTTTATCGATTGTTAGAACGTCGTGAACGTGTCAATCTTACGAATTCCACAAGGTTGGATTCTGGATCAACGTTTCATAACCCTTGCAGCACTAGGCTAATGTTGATGTAGTAGTAGATTGATCAAGCTCAAGCTGTTGCATGCTTGTGAATTTGTTGTGTAATAGTAATTCGTAAGATTATTTTGTTTTGCCAATTATTACTTCGGATCTTTGATGGTTAAGGTTGAAATTTTGGAGCGAGGATTGGAAGATTATCTGGGCGGAAGAAATTGTGAAATCCTTTTGTTATTGGGAAGTGCTACGCACGAATGAAAATCAATCTACTAGATTAGGATGAACTTACTTTGTCGTAGTGGGGTGAATAGAAACTGAATGCATAGGGTGGACTGTAGGAATGTTCCAAATTTGATTCAAAGCTCCTTCAGAATAAGCTCCTTTTTTTTTTTTTTTTGCATTTTGAGATGTTTTTTTTCGAAAAAACTCAATTATGTGATTAATGCTTGGATACATTTGCAGTTCTTTAAGGAATTACTGTGTTTCATAAGCAACCAATATAATACGGCCTTCGTGGGGGTCACCTATGTAACACTGCAATAGGCTTGCATGGGCATCTAACATGTGATGAGAATCATATTTGGTGCATTTTTTACTTAAGGAGTTGTAAAACTTTGGAACAACGGTTGATCTGCTATTGGTTTGTTTAATAATACTTTGTGTCCTTTCTTTACTTTGTATCCTGGATGAGAGAATGTCTCAGTTTCAGCATACCTAGACACTACTCTCATTTTCTGTTGTTTATCCACCTTTATGGGTAATTTACGATCTTCTTATTTAAAAATTGTTTTAACAGGCTTTCAATGAATCGAAGCAGTTCCGATGGAAACCACCAAGTTTGGGGACAAAGCAAGAATGGCATGAGAGAATAAGGAATATCGGAAAAGGTAGAAAGGGAACCGAAGAAGTGGTGAAAGTTGAAAGTCCAAAGATGTCCTTCCCTATATATGATGAAAATTTGTACCTGTATAATGAAAAAATTTCTGCTGAATCAAAGGTGAGTAATACTCTATTGTCAATAAGAGGTATTGATTTGAACTTGCAGTTTCCTTGCTGCACTTATCCTACTTAGAATTTCCGTTATAAAATTCATGCTTAAATTTTCAGGGTATTGAGACCCAGTCATTTTCAGATGGCTCTGATGCCAACAAAGATATAATTCCACCTTCTTTTGTGTTGAAGCAATTAGCCATTGCTACTGAGTAAGTTGTCTTACACAGAATAGTTTCATCCACATCTTTTTTTTTTTTTTTTTTGCTTATTTATTGTGCAAGGTTTTTCATTCAATAAAAGTGGCACGTGGAACTTAACTAAAGTTATAAACTTCTGTCTGAGTGAATGGAATTTTCCTTTTGATTTTCTACTTGGATGAAAATTAAATCATTCTGACAATGCTGAGTATCGTTCCTTTGATATGTTAGATATTATAGCCATGTCGTTGTTTGTACGTAGTAATCTTCTCTTACTGTAAACAAAGTGTTTTCTGTTATTCTACTAATTTTCACTAGAACCTTCCATCCTTTCTAGATCAGAAAGGAACTATAAGTCAGTTAAGGACCTTCTCACATCGTCTACAAGTTCTTCACCAGTTCGGGAAAGGGCAAGTCTGGGCATCTCAGTGGTGAGGTCATTGGTTCTACGAGGAAAAGAGGAGAAAGTTTCATCTGAGTTTAGCGATGATAAAGTTTGGGCTTTTATTCAGTCTATACTAGATGCCGGTAAGTTCAAAGTTCCTAATGTGGTCAAGTATTCTGTACTTTCTCTCTCTCTATATATATAGTCCCCATCAGTTCTCTCTGGGTGATCTTTCACTTCCATTGTAATATCTGCAAGATACTTGCAGAGGGACTTACTCCTAGCCGGAAAGTTGGTTTTCTCGTTGAGAACCTCCCGAGCACTTTGACATTGCCAAGAGATATACATGCTGCATCACCAGAGAGCTTGCTAGTTAAAGTATCTGAAGTCATAGGAAGCTTTAAGACATTGCGGAAGATGGCACAATTTTGGTTTAGATTTGTTGCTGAAGTAAGTATACCGTATTACTACTGTTATCTAAAATAATCAGAGCCATATATGAGTAGAGGATTCCCCTGTTCCAAATTGTCTCATAAAAAAAGAATTGCGGATTTGTCAATTCAGTAATTGGTCAAACTAACATGCAAAGAGTAGTAAGAGACGGAAAAGGTGGCATGACATTTGATTTATGTGCTGACTTGTACTGTAGCATAGACGAAATACATTTCAATTTTCTGTCTGAATCTTGCTTAGTATTACCACCTGAAACTACGATATGGTAGATCATCCAAACCTCTCCTTACTTTCTTAGTGAGTTACATAGTTGCTTGTTATGTTCCTTGAAACTTATGTAACTCTCCATCTGTGCAGCTCAGAACACTTTGGTTGGAAGAGCAATACATACCTGGTGTTCCTCTTGATGAATTACCAGATTTAAATTACTGTCTTCTCTATCAACAGTTGCAGCTTATGAATTGTTGTGTTTCTAGAAAGAAACGCCGTGCTATTGCTACTGATTCACTGGAATTGTTAATGAGAGAAGCTGATTGTGATGCTGATGGAGTGCCATCATCTGTTGAAAAAATCACTTCAGGATCCTTTCTGTATGCCAAAACTGTCACTGGAGAAGTTGTTTTAAGACTTGGAGCCAGTCGTGAAGCTGAAAATTTAACAATGTTGGAAACTGGAGAACCCGTATATGCCCCCTTGACACAGGTTTGTTGGTGTAGTTGTATAATTGATGGTTCCTGGCTTTCTTCTCACGTTACTTCTAAACTTCACTTTGGCAGTGCAACACGGATCCTACATTCCAAGTTTCTGACGTGGCACAATGCTTTGGTACTTCATTTAGACCAAGAAATGGAACTTTTGACAAAATAGCCCTGTCTGATATTTGGCATTGTGTCATATCCGATTCTTGCAGCTGTGTGGCAGTAACATAAATTCTTGCTAGCCAGGTATTTGTAGTTAGTTATGACTGTGCATCTGTTGTTGCAGGAAGGACCATTACTCACCGAGGATCTTGCACGGGAAGCTGAAGAGTTTGTCCTGCGAACAGGAAGGTTAGTATGTTTCAATTTTAGCCTTTTTTTTGTTTCTAATTGTCATCGGTCTTGTCAAGCAAGCTTGTATACTACATCTGCTGTTTCTTTAAATAATCTTGTTTGGTAATTAGTCTCTTTAGCATTTTATTGATTAGAATATCCTTCATTTCCTCCCCACTTTGTTTAATTTAAAAATCTAGAATGTATACAATGACTTCTTATACAAGTCTCCCAAATAATAAAATGTTAATTTCAAAATTTATTGTGCTACACTTTCACGTTCACTGAACTTCCAAATGTGTAGCTCCCCTGTCTCCATGATCAAAGCCTTTTTGCCTAGAGTAAACTCTTAGGGTTATGCTGTTTTGCTACTTAAAATATAAGTGGAGGCGTTAGTTCATGAAGTCACTTTATAGTTCTTTGGGTGTTCAGTTAGATACTTAGATGTATAAATTATGCTAGGGTAGACATAATGCAGATTCTGATTGTTGTGCCGTTAGAATTTGACGAGTTCAATGTTTAAGTTTGCTAGTCAGTTTATATCTAGCAAATGAATGTTCTTACCTCTAACTCTTTTAGTGGACGCATGCGAGAGAGAAAGGTGGTTTCAGATAACTATTGACTTTGTCCTTAGGCTATGAAATTGATAATTTGGTTATCTTATGCATCCATCGGCTGTCAACTACTCAACTAGTAGCATGATCCAACAAAAGCAGGATGCCAAATAAAAGATTTACAATTTGCCTCGTAAATAGTTTCAAGTTTCATGTTTTAACAGCTTGTCATATACTTGATATGCAGTGTTGGTGCTGGTTGTTCCCATCTCCTGTCTGATATGCAGGCTTTCAAGGTGTGTCAAAGTTTAAGGGGGGCACATTTCCTGAATTTTTTTTGGTGGCTTTGAATGTCCTAAAACTCAAACAGGTCAATATATAATGCATGTTATTTCCTGTTTTTCATTATTTTTCAGGCTGCAAATCCTGGATGTATTCTTGAAGACTTTGTAAGATGGCACTCTCCACCTGATTGGACAGAACAAGAGTCTGGCAACGAGTCTGATGCTAGTTCAGCTGCAGGGGAGTCAACATCTTCAAGAGGTCGATTGAGTAGTCGTATGAGGAAAGAAGGTTAGCTTTGGTTATCATTTGCCTCTTTGGTGATCATTTGGTCTTTTTATTTAGTTCAGCTAATGTGTGCTGCTGTTCAACAATCAGTGTCGCCCTCTATGTACTTTATTTCAGTTTAGACGTGATCTTTACTTGCATTGTTCAATGTTAGCTAGCTTGAAAGCTAATACAAGCATATAATCGTCCGAATGGGTTGGCTCTATAAATGGATAACTCATGGGTCTGAGGGTTCAGACTCTTGTGAGAGCAATTTGGCCTAAGATATTGCCTTCTTGTGTTGGAGTTTATGACAAAAGGGTGGTTAACCTCGTGTGTGGGGTTTGCATGCTGTCATTTATACCCGCAGCAAAGGAAGATGTTGCAGATTCCACTGTGCCTAAAAAATTAAATAAAATTTGCAGAAGTATCAACAACATTAGAGCCTTAGTCCCAAATTGATTTGGGATTCGCTGACATGATTGTACAAGTATATAATTACTTATTCTTGTATGTTATGTATTTGCGCATTAGTGCCTTATTCAACTTGAACATAGGTTGTTTGGATTTCGTTTGTAAATGAGCTCAAGGTCCTCAGGTAAGGTAAGGTCGTATTGGAAATATTTTTGTCATCAAGTTTATACACCTGGAGAGTAAAGGCCACCGAGTTGAGTTTCATTGAGCTATCTGCTAAACCCTCAGTGAAGCTAACTTGTGTTACATCCAAGTGAGATTTGAGACTGCGTATGCTGTGAAACTGGATATGTAGAGTATTTGTGTCACCATTGAATGAAATTTTGAGTTAACTCCACAACTTTCTGTTCAAGACCCTTCCTTAATTTGAAAACTTGTGTGTGTATTTTTGGTTCTATATTACAATATTACCCTAGTGTCTTAACGGATTCAGCCTGAACAAGTGAACTGGCATAAGAAGGGGTTGAATACTTGAATGCACGCTGGCTTACTCTGGTGCTAAAAACACACGGAGGCTGTTTCCAAATTACCTACAATATTGTCTCTGTTTTTTGTTGATACCCTTTTTTAAGATGGAGTTTCTTGGAAGTTTGTATATTTGTTATTGAGCACCCAATTTTTTTTTTTTTTTTGTAGGGAATTTGTGGAGAGAACTATGGGAAACAGCCAAGCCAGTTCCTGCTGTTCGACAGGCTCCACTCTTTGATGAAGATTTAGCAGTGTAAGTTGTAAAAGTGAAAAGTGAAGTATTGATTCTACAAAAAAGTTTTCAGACTTTTCAATTAATAGAACGCGGTGCTTTATGTAGAGAAGGGGTTTTGACAGAATTAGAAGACATATCTCCTTCTCAGCTTTTCGGACAACTATTCAGGTCATTGGTAAGTTATATTACCTTTATTCCCTTGACATCTATAGACTGCACTTTGATTGCACCTCTGACAAGCTTTTGATTTTCAGCTTGGTTTAGGATTTGTGATTGCTGAAACGAAGCTGTCTACAGACGAGTCTATTTTAAAATTGTTCTACGAATGTAAAGATTTTGTGGTTGCCTCATACCAAGGCGATGCATGGACAGAGAAAATAGATGATATTTGTCAGGTATGTGTCTTCTAGTCACCTATTAAGTTAAATGTCATGTGTATGTTACTTGGATCAGTTGTTAAGCTAATTCGTTGTAGTCATCAGTGGAGTTGAGTTATTATAGTGATGCGGGTAACTTTTGTGTCAGCTTTCGTTAGGATTGTATTGAAACAATTGTAAATTCCAACGATTATGGGACTGCCTTGGGCACTATCAGTTCTTGTTTACCAATGTTTAGGTTCTACCGGGCGTGATTTCTTGACCCGGGTTAATTGTTACTAAACCTAGTTTTGGTGACCGCTGAAATACCTTTCGATTGAGTGTGAGCTTATTCGAGCTTTTACTCTGAAGAAAATTGGAAGCAAAAAGGAGATTTGATGATGGGATAAGATAATGAATAATGAATAATGAATAATGAATAATTATGTAATTTCACGTTCTCTTCTATCTCTATTCCTTATGTTAGGTTTATGTTGTGAATTGTAATTGCAAAATGCCAAATATGAAACTTCAACTAATCTTCTGTGTAGGTTTATGAAACGGTTGAGGCAATATTTGTTCGGCCCGAGGATGTTGTGAAGGTGATGAAGCAACCTGAAGATACCAACTCCGATGAACCAAAACACCGTTTCAAGAAGTTCACGCAAATATTTAACCGCAAAAATAGGCCTAAAAAGTCGACTCCAGATGAACGCAGCCCAGATGATACTCCAACTCGCCAACCTTTTTCAAATTTTTTCGATAGCAGATCATCCTTGTTCTCTAAAAAACCTCCTAAACCCGAAAACCCAGCGTCACAGACCACCAACCCGTGTGGTCTAGACGAAAATGATTGGACCGTGGTTTGAAGAATGTTTCACAATCAATTGTAAATTATGTAGGGTTTTAGTCCATCAAAATTCAATTCATTAAAGCTGTAAGATATATTTTTTGGGTTGAAATACAGAAGTCCACAGAAATGGAATAGAGTTTTGGTGTTTACAGAAAACAGTTCCAAAATTGTAGAATGCCAAGTTGAAAGGGTGCGGCTGAATCATTTTCACATTCGTCGCCTTGCTTTCAGCTCAGATTATTATCATCATCATCTTCGTCAGCTTCGCCCAGTCCGAGACTTTTGGAGATAATTTGTGGCACAACGAAGTTGGTTATAAGGTATGCAACCAGCAAGACTGCACTGCAAATTGAAGAGAGAATACATTAGATCCAGAAGACCAGAATCAAGCATCAGCTGAAGTATGGCCAGGGTCTTTTCTCTTGGTATGCGGCTTTCCTGATATACGCGCCACACACAAAAGTCCGGGTATTTACACAAATAAAAATGTAACACCCTTTTGTGGCTTTTGTTTTGTACGAGTTTATGTTAAACCCGACAAATATTAGTGAAATATGTCCTGTAATTTGTCGAACAATAACATTACTTCAGCTTCAGTAAGAATGTTTTCAACGATCCAAAACCGGAAAATGTTCAGAACAATACAATGTATGCAGAATAATATTCATTGACATTATGCTAATTCATAAGCCGGAAAACCAACTATCAGACGTCTTACGATTACAGAAAACGCGTAAATTTCACCTTGTTAAGAGAAGAACTGAAGTGTTAGGAGGTTTAGCAAGAGTAGCAAGAGTAAAACCTTGCACATTCAAAGGATAAACCTGTGAAACAATGCCAACGCGACGACATCGTTTCGTAATTGAGTAACTAGAAAAGAGGCAAGAATCATGGAATGTAGTTGGTTGATAAATTTGGGTATGTTTTTCAAGTTGAAGTACTTGAGTAGGTTGAAAAATAAGATTAATGGAGTTCATGGAGAATATAGTTCTAAAGTGTGTTGATATGTAGATAATGTATGTATGAGAGTTGAAGTTACAAAAGAAATGGTTGGTTGTTGTAAGTTATGTAGTTTGTCTTGTGATTTTGTTGTTTTTGGTTTTGGTGGATGTTATGATTTAAAGTATTGAATTCTGACCTTAGATTGTAACTTCAAAGAATAAAGTCATCTAATCTAGAATGTTGACTATTTATTGATGTGCAAGTTAAAAATTCTCATAGTTGGCCAACTAGGATTTAAAGTTTTTTTCTTGGGTAAACTGTAAAGGGAGTTTTAAAGACTATTTTAATGCTGATGACTGATGAAATTTGAACTTAGGTTATGAGTAACACCTCTCGTAACTTTATCAATTAAGCTAGTTGACATAAGTGATTAGCTGAATTTTAAGTTAAAAGGCTTAAATTAAAACTGATCGATCATGATATTTTACATGATGTATTAATAGCTATGTTAAGTATTTTGGCCATTCATCTCAAGTGAAATCCCTTTTTCTATATACTCCTTATATTTTATCAGAAGTATCCTATGGACTCTACAATTACTATTTCATTAAGGATAATAAAGACAAGTTAATAGTAAACTTTACCATTTTTTTTATATTTATAATACTTCCTCTATTTTTTAATGATGTTTCCATTTGTTAAATACTAGGATGTTGCCCGTGCGTTGCACGGATTCTAAATTAATTGACTAAATTGTATAATGTGTAAGTACGTTTTAGCCTTCATTGTGTAAAGTGGATGGTGGACGATATGACTAACAATCATTATTGCTTCAACATGTGATTTTATTAGCTAAAGTAATTGATACTTGGATGATACATTTTTTTCCCTTTAAATAGTCATAGTTTTGAGGGGTGTAATTGGTAAAATAAAACAAAAATGACAATCCATTTGTATTTCAATCCACTTAACATTTCAAACGTTTTATACAATATGCACACAATACACGTTATCTCTCTTTTTATGTTTGTATGCAGAGCACGATAAATGACTAATATGTATGCATTTGATATGATACACCAAGGCCCTGTTCTTTTTTACTAAATGGGATCTGAACTGAACTGAACTTATAGAATCTGAACTTATCTGAATTGTACTTATATGATCTGAACTTAACTTATAGGATCTGAACTAAACTGAACATATAGGTTCTGAACTGAACTGAACTTATAGGATTCGAACTTAACTTATAGGATCTGAACTTATAGGATCTGAAGTGAACTTAGGATCTGAAGTGAACTTATACGATCTGAACTTTTCTGAACTGAGCTTATAAGATCTGTTTTTTTAGGAACTGAACTTATAAGATCTGAACTTCTCTGAACTTATAGGATCTGATTGTACTGAACGTATAGGATCTGAACTGAACTTATAGAATCTGAACTATATGATCTGAATTAAACTTAATTTAAGTGATTTAAGTCCAAATGAACAGGGCCCAAATGTTCTTACTTTTTTATTCATGGTACGTGCTTATTTTTCAACTTTATAAAGTATTATTCCTTCTCATTCAATGAGTTTTTGACATTTGATAGATATTTTTAACTTTTTTAGGTACGTGGTAATTTATTAATAAAATTATCTTCTAATCACCCTACTCAAAGCCACCTTAGTTCGACCTGACTAACCTTTACCACGGAACTAATCACCCAAATAACTAACGAAATCGACCACTTTACCCCTTGAAACAACCACCTACCTCTTCTCCTACCCATGGCTCACATGAAACAGTCCCTCTACCCCAACAACGACCTTACTCGTTAGAAAATCAACCTACTTAAGAGAAAACTAATTCCCACTTTCGTATCCCATTAAAAATTAGTTGGACATCTCACAAAAAAATTAAATATGTAGATCTAATTGCATATGAGACAACATTCCTTATCAGTAATATACCATGCTCCTACCCATGTTCACACTTAAGCTTTTGTTTTTATTCTTTTCACCTCTATCACTTAACTAACTACATCCCATATAATCAACCTTAGCTCATTACTCCTTCAACTGCTCAAATAACCCCTCGACTCACATGCAACAATCACTCTTACCACCCGAGAGCGAACTTACCCCTTAAAAAATAAACCCACTCACCAAATCACTTATTCTTTACCTCCCTCGAAATCTCCCTTTTCGCATCTTGTAAAAAATCAATTGCACGTACCAAAAAAGAAATATATAGATCTAGTTTCATATGAGGGGGCATCCTTTTTTAATAATACACTATACTCCTACACTCGGCTCACACTTAAAGTTTTATTTGTTTTCATCAAATAACTATAACATCTAATTGACACTCGGATGACACAATTTTTTCCTTTATGTAGTAGTTTTGAGAGGTTTAATTGGTAAAATAAAATAAAAATGACAATCGGTTTCACAATGTGTTGATTAGTTTCA
>JAOWBH010178721.1:0-10170 GCA_028566215.1 Silene coronaria
TCGTTTCTTAATCGTTTAATTAAAATTCTTTTTTCATCGTTTCTTAATTATTTAATTAAAAATCTTTTTTTAATATTGTTTCTTAGTTATTTAATTAAATCGACTACATTAAAAATACAAGTAAATTAATATTTAATAAAATATATATATTTAAATCAATAATCAATCTATACTAAAATATAGTAGTACAAAAACCATCCCACGTCACTAAACACACGTGTCAAGCTCTGATAAACTTTTTTCCCGCTCAATCCCAACCCTAGAGTAGAACATATATGATTTTGTTCTCCTCTCTATGCCGTCAATCTACGTCACTATTCATTCACACCTCACATAAGTTCCTTTCTCATATTACCCAGTTCTAAAAATTCAAATGGTTAATTTTTATTTCAAGGAGACTTTACTACTTCTATTTCATACGGAGAATTTCTAATTGTTTTTCCAGCTATTGTTGATGCGAAGAGCAATGATCAGTGCAACATTCACAAGGTGTATGCTTCTTTATTTTTATGTTTAGATTATTAAACAGTCAGATTGTGGGTGAATAATTTTGATTTGATTTTAGTGTTTTTAACCACCACATAGACCAGTTTTTGTTTGTAATATCTTGAAATATTTTTCCATACACAATTTCTCCACAACTTAGTTGTTCAAGATATTTGTACATAAACTTAGATGGATTTGGTTATGAACTTATGATCAAATCTGATTAATACTAAACAAATGTTATACATCATCATGCATCAAAATAATTAATTGTGCAATTGATGCGTTTGCCAGTACAAGATGAATATGGTAGGATTTTTCATTTGATTTAGAAACCCTAAAACATACTCTGTAACCTTTTTTTTTAGTAAATAATTTGATTGGGCAATTGATATGAGCTTTGGGTGACGTGATGCTTTTGAAAATGTATTGATGCTCATGACTTTACAATTACGAGTCCTTATTCGTTAATTTTAATCATTGATTATTATGACATGAGTTGTTGTTTATGTTACTGAAAATTGGCATTGTTATAGTCATCTCAATTATGATTGACAATTGCCGACGAACAGATAAATTTTGTTTGGGTGTATTAGAAGCTACGACTTAGGGATTGGTTTTAGTTGAGAGCATAGCAATTCAATCAACGAATATCCAGCATGCTTTAGTCCTCTGTTGTGGTCATGCATGTTAAGGTGCGTTAAACTATGATTATAACATTATTGGTAGGATTAGGGAGTGCACTGACAATTGCTTGATGAGATTACTAAGAAGTAATTGAAGAGTTTGAGTTTTAGAAATTTCGTTTTGTTAGCTCTCTATATTAGTGTATACTATAAAGATACTCTCTTTCTAATTGAAATACTCCTTTGGTTATTATTTCTTGGGTGATAATAAGAAGATAAAAAATCTATGAAGAAAACGATTATTACTAAAAGAAACACGTGAAAGAAGACTTGGCGACTCTAATGATCAAGATGTATACAGACTATACACCTAACAATATTATGCTTCTTGCCTAACACATTCATCGCCTATCATCCTAAACGGTTTACTCTACATTTATGTCCATTTAACCCAAAGAGTCACTTAACTACGTTTTCCATATCAGCTCCTATCTACTTCGTTGATATATTTCCTATGTTGTTGACTTTGTAGGGTCGTCATAACTCATAACCATGTAAGTATATCAACAAAATAAATTAATAATGGTTATTTTTATTTTTATAGTGCGCAAATACAATTGACCATACGTGCTAATAAAGTTAGTTCGCATGTTTATGCAGGTTGACATATAAATTGTTGGCAGAGATAATTTTCAAAGGTTAGCATGATTTCCAGTTAGTATTTGAAATAGTTATATGTGGGTTGTGGTGTGGGATGATTTATTTATCCATGCCAGGTAATTGGAAAAAGGTGAAGCATAAGGAGTGCTCTTATAGGAATAATCCAGGAAGGGCCTGACGAGGGAGATTTGACCAATGTTAAAGAGGAAAACTAATTTTATATATGTATATATCAGCTAGCTTAGCCGTTAAAGTCATAACGAGTATGACACAAGATTTGTGTTTGAATCCTGGAATATTAAAATTCAATGCACAATTTTGTTGTAGCCTTCGTATTTATACCATTTCGGATTCATTGGGATTTCGCTTCTAGCTTAACTTATTTTGAAGACCCGCAAAATAATTGTATTGGTTATATGATTAGGTTTGGTGATTGGGATTTCTTTGAGGTGCCACTAATTCAACTTTTAATTTTTCATGCATCTTTTATGTTTTGATTCTACTAAATTTGCACAAAGTATATGAGATTTTATAAATTCAAGGCTAAAGTATAAGTTACAATTAAAAAGAGATAAATGCTTCTATATATGCCCGTGCAATTTTGCACGGGTTTTAAGCTAGTAATAAAAATATAACAAATTAACAATTATAAAACAATTTTTTTTAAAATAAATTAAAAATGGGCCGGCCCATGGGCACGGCACGACTGGCCCATGGGCCAGGCACGGCCCGGGCACGAAAATGTTCGTGCCGGCACGCGGGCCGCAACGGGGGATAATGATTTTGGGCACGGCACGGCACGGCACGGTCGGCCCAATAGCCGTGCCTGGGCCGGGCCAAATTGGGGGAAAGCACGGTGGGCCGGCACGCGGGCCGGCCCAGCACGGCCCACTGCCATCTCTAATCC
The DNA here is from genome assembly GCA_028566215.1 of Silene coronaria. Lineage (NCBI taxonomy): Eukaryota > Viridiplantae > Streptophyta > Magnoliopsida > Caryophyllales > Caryophyllaceae > Silene > Silene coronaria. The sequence continues at coordinate 2,680 of JAOWBH010178721.1, forward strand.
TACCTTCTGTCTCTTACAACTCACCCATAATAGCCTGCCCGTTTCATCCCGAGCCACCACCCCCAAGCCCACATCTCCAGAAGCCGACAAGTAAGCATCATTATTAAGTTTGACCGCACCAAAATTCGGAGGAGACCAGAAATTATTACCCGCAGGAAGAATGCCATTGGTGCTAGATTGCACACGGTATGAAGAGCAATGATAATCAGTCACCATTTTCATAAATCCCGTCACATAAGTATGAATATTTGGATGGGAATTGTCAAAAATCCGTTGATTCCTCACTGTCCATACCGCCCAAACCACCGCCAGAAAATGCCCCTTTTCCTCCTCACCGAAGTGCTGCAAAACCCATAAGATATACCTAGCACCCATGTCGGGGTAGGTCTCAAAGTGGCTCCAAAAACCACTCTCCTCCCATATAACCTGTTGCACCCAAATATAGCATGAGAAATACATTCATCATCTGCACAAAAATTACAGGTCGGTTCATCAGCACAATGACGGAGAAAAAGCGTTTTGCGCACAGGAAGAATATTGGTACATAAACGCCAAATGAAATGAGTAATTTTTGGTGGAACATTGAGTCTCCAAAGCAACCTCCACAGTTCCAGCAAAACTGCATCACTCCCATTACCATCGTGATGGACATAGCCTCTGCGGCCTAACCAATACCCGGACTTCACTGTGTAACAACCATCCTTCGACGGACACCAAAACAGCTCATCTCGAGGCAATCGTCTACTAATGGGAATCTATAGCGCAAGCTCGACATCCGTCTCCGTCAAAACCTCCTGCAACGCCTCCTTATTCCAGCAAGCATTCTCCAAATCAATAAAATTCGAGACCGTAATGTCAGAAGCCACCTCCAAATTTGGAAAAGGAACTCTCCCAACATGTTCTCCAGGAAGCCACGCCTCATCCCACACACCAATTTGTTGCCCGTTTCCAACCCGCCACTTCAGCCCCTCCAACAACAGAGACTTAGAACCCCAAAGACTCCTCCAAGAATAGCTCGGATCATATCCTCTTCGCGCCTCCAAAATGGAGTCGTGTTTAAAGTATCGAGCCTTTAAAACACGCCCCACCAGAGAGGTCGTCTTTAACATTATACGCCACACTTGCTTGGCAAGTAAAGCTAAATTAAAGGTCCGCAGATCTCTAAATCCCATGCCCCCGAGAGCCTTTGGTTGGCATAATCGCTCCCAATTCATCCAATGGATTTTACGTTGAGTATTCGTGGAACCCACCAGAATTTAGCCATGGTTGAATGGAGCTCCTCAATAATACCATCTGGTATTATAAACAGGCTCATCATGTATGTCGGAATTGCTTGTGCCACTGCTTTAATTAAAACCTCCTTCCCCGGTTTTGAGATCATTTTTTCTTTCCATCCCCTCATTTTTTTCCAAATTCGCTCCTTAAGATTAGCATAAATCACCTTCTTGGATTTACCAATAATAGTGGGAAGACCTAAATATTTCTCGTGTTTGTCTACCTCTTGAACCCCCATCATACCCTTAATAGTGTCTCTCATAGGACGACATACTTTTCTGCTAAAAACGATTTCAGATTTGTCATAATTAATTTTCTGACCTGAAGCTCTCTCTTACTTGCTAATAATATTAGCTATTTCCGAGCATTCCTCCATATTCGCTCTAGCAAAAAGAATACTATCATCCGCAGGTGGGAAATTCTTGGGGCACTCCGACAAACACGCATACCATGTATTTTCCCATTATCAGCAGCAACTGTAAGAAGTCGAGAAAAAGTATCAGCACATAGAAGGAAAAGATTCGGAGAAATAGGATCTCCTTGACGTAACCCCCTACCCGGCCTCACACACCCTGACGGACATCCATTTATGACAAAAGATTGTGTTACCGTGGAGATACACCTATAAATCCGTCCTATCCAATTCTCAGAAAAACCCATCCGCCTCATCACCTCACCAAGAAAAGACCACTCCACCCTATCATAGGCCTTGCTCATATCAAGTTTGATAGCAACATTCCCGTTTCTCCCTTCTCCTCCCCTTTTCATAGCATGGAAAATTTCAAACGCAATAAGGGCATTATCCGTTATACACCTCCCAGGAGTAAACGCACTTTGGTTCTCCGTAATAAAAGAATTAAGGAAACCCTTAAGCCTATTCGCAAGTGTTTTTGAGATAATCTTATAAACGACGTTACACAAGCTAATAGGCCGATATTCCATAATTCGCATCGGATTATTACATTTCGGAATTAGCACAACCAAAGTTTTATTTAAGGCCTCAATATTTCCACCACCCATCCACCATTCCCGAATATAATAACAAACATCACGGCCCACTATATTCCAATATTTTTGATAGAATAATGCATGCATTCCATCCGGCCCTGGCGTTTTGTTCGGGTGCATACTAAATAGAGCATTCTTAATTTCCTCATCACTCAATGGCCCATCCAAACATTCATTCATTTCAGGGGAAACAACACTCTCTACACAAGCCAAAATATCCTCAAAACCCGAAGGATTAATGGTAGCAAAGAGTTCACCAAAATAAGACACAATAATTCCAGTAATTTCATCCTCCCCAGAACGCCAAACCCCCAACCCATCCTCCAGCCCCTTGATTATATTTCGATTGGGATGTTGCGAAGCTTTATGATGGAAATACTTTGTATTTTTATCACCATCTCTATGTTCACACTTCCTAGCCCTGGTGTGCCAATAAGTTTCTTCCCGCGTTCGTAAACTCTCCAGCTCTTCCACAATAGTACGGCAACAAGAAAGCTTATCAAAGGAAGGAGCTTGTTTCTGCCACCACTCGAGTTCGGCTTCTTTAGCTCTAATATTCCGTTTAATGTTCCCAAACTTTATACGAGCCCACGACGAAAGTTTCCTCGAGCAGCATTCCACCTTATCCAAAACATTCCATCCCTCAACACCTCCCCACGCCTCCTTAACCACTTCATCGCATTCCGGCTTCGCCAACCAGAATGGCTCTAATTTGAATCCCCTGCGGCCCCTACCCCTATCCCTAACCTCAATATCATGTAATAGAAGGGCACCATGATCAGACGACACAATTGGAAAATGTAGCACACTTATATTTGGAAATAAAGAACTCTATTCAGCCGTCGCCACCATACGATCAAGCCTTTCCCTAATCACTGTTCCATCCCCTCTCCCTCATTGCCAAGTAAAAATATTCCCTTGAAAACCAAGATCATTTAAACCACAATCATCCAGCGCCGAACGGAACGCCCCCATTTGTCTTTCACCTCTAACAACACCCCCATCCTTTTCCCATTCACATGTTCTCTCATTAAAATCACCAAAGAAGATAATCGGGCAGCTATTATTTCTACACACCGACCGCATCATATCCCAAGTTTTATATTTATTCTTCTGTTCCGGCCACCCGTACACCCCAACAGCCATCCACCAAGTCCCCCCATCGTCCCCTAACACTTTCACAGCAACGTGATTCTTATCATAGGACGAGAGATGAACATTTAACTCTTTCCACCACAGACCCAGACCACCAGACCGACCTCTACTACTAGAACATAAACCCGACGTAAAACCACATTTATTTCTAATTTTTTCTAATTCCCTACTATTTATCATTGTCTCCATAATGAAGACAATGTTTGGGCACTCCCTCCAACACTAATCGCGGAGGGTACTAACCGTCAAAGGATTGCCCAACCCTTGACAATTCCAACTTAAAATTTTCATTGTTGTTCGCGGGGTTGGTCAACACCAACCACCGCTACTTCCACAAGAGAAACGTTATCATGAACCACCCCACGAGCCTTTTTGGAAGAAAAATCAAGCCCTTTCCCAGTGACTCCCACCTCCTCATCCAAACCCTTTCTTTTCCTGTTGCCAAGTTCAGAACTACCGACCTCCCCTCCAACCATCAAACCCGTCTGTCCCCCATGAGAAGGTGCAGTCCGTTTTGCTTTTATAAATTTCCGAGTCCCACTCCCTTCACTGCTATTACCCATACTCACCCTAGCATGCTTGTCTAAAATACAATCCTCCTGTTCCACTCCCATCGACTGCCGCACATTCTCAAGAATATAGCCACCACTTCCAGTCTCCACACTCTCCACACTCTCCTGACCCTTAATCCCATGCTTACATCCTAACAAAGAAACACCCCTAAGCATTTCAACCATCCTACAAATTTCCTTCTCCTCCTCGCCAACCGCCCCTACCTCCTCATCCACAAAGAGTTTTTTAGCACACGACCTTCCGCTGTCTCGTGTTTTTTCAGTAGTGCTAGCCACTCTCCACGGAGACGCCTTCATCCAGTCCCCATACCTCCGTCCTTCCCCTATAGGGCCTCTGCGTTTGCCACAATCCTTCTCCCCGTGTCCCACAATCCCACAAATATAGCAGAATAAGGGAAGACTTTCATAACAAACCCTAACCCTCCACTTCTTACCCCCTTTAGGCTCATATAGATGGAATCGACATGGGCTTTACGAACATCAATAATCACTCTTATTCGCATGGACCTATTAATCATAGGGTTTACCGAATTATCAATCGTCACGAAGGTCCCGATCGCATTTCCAATATTACAAGCATTTTCCAAATTCTGCCTCCCCGTAATAGGAAGATCATAAATACGTATCCAAATTGGTGAGAAAAACAAAGGTACCTCCGAAGGGATAGCATTGCCATGTAAATCAGCTAACACAAGGATATGACGCTCAAAATGCCATGGCTGATCCCCTAAAACTCGCTTCTTATCATCCTCATCGTCAAATTTGAACGTAATAATCTTTTTCTGTTTGTCCACCACTTCCCAACTACACCTTTCGTCTTTCAGGCAACAATCATAGTATCAATAAACGCTTTGAGATTAACATGCCTATCAGTCCAGAGGTGTCCAATCATACATAGATTAGAGTTAGCCCGTTCGTCATCAGTACCCGTAACCCACTCTAATTCCACTGTACGTTCCTCCTCACTCCATTCCTCCACGATCCCATCTAGTGGTTGAGTAGAGAGGCTCCTATTTGCATCATTTGGTGAAGCCATCAAATAGAAGAATTGAAATTAGAGCGAAAAAACCAGAAAGGGAAAGGAAGAAACCGCTGAGATTGTTGTTAGAAACCGTTTTTTAATTCAAAAAACCTAGGAAACCGCCTAGGAGCACACACACCCTCCCAAGGACAACCCTAGAGGGAACTACGCGATGACGAAAGTTAATGTTGAGAAATGATTTTAATGAAGTTAGTTTTTTTAGGTGGAGAGTAACGTGGATGTGTGGGAGTTTGGTTAACAATATGAGTGTGTTTTCTATTGGTTCGATATGTAATTTTAGGACCCAAATACTGCTTAATAACCTACAAGTTTGAAAATATGCGAGTCTAATCACGGTAAAAATTTAATTTTTGGCAATATTTTTTCTTAATTGAAAACCGACTTTAATGAAAATAAAACATAGAAAACAAAAAAGGGTTATTTGACAAGAATAATCCAAACTATTGGTCACTTTCTCAAAATAATATAAACTTTGATTTAACTCAAAATAAACTATACTATTAACGCCACCACTACAACACCCTCCCAACTGCTCCATCTTCTTCCATTTACACCATTCGCAACAACGATTCACCACCGTGGGCAGCCAACACTCGTCACCATCTTTTGCTCATAAAACTAGAACACCGTCTTCCTCATACCTACGGTAACATCGCCAATTTTTTCCAGGCTGACACCATCCTCTACGATCGTCAAAGTTGCGGACCAAAGAAAAATATCAGCATAAGAAACTTGATTACTACGAACCTGAGCAAGGCACCTTCTTGTCATTGACTACCGCGAATCCAAAACTGAGTCTGTTGTTGTTGTTAGCATTTTCTATTGTCACGCTTCTTAGGGATTGATCCTATGCTTAAATTTTATGCTTACATCTAATGCTTACATATAAAGGATTATGGGAAAGTGAATTGTGTCTTATGCTTTAAAATAAGAAACGATAGAACGCAAGAACTCCTGTAATTATAAATGTAATTTTCCAAAACCATAGATTCCCAAATTAATTTGGGGATAAATGTTAATTTAGAGGAGATTGTGGGTGGTGTCATTATGATGGGCGTCAGTTGGATTTAGGTGGTCAGTAAGTTAGGGGTAGGGGTAGGTGGTTATGGGTGGACGGTGGTGCAGGCGTGATGACGATAAAGTTAGGGTGGTTTATGTTTGGGTTTATAATGGAAGTGAAAGAAGTTACTTCGTAATGGGTAGTAGGTCACCAAGTGTAATACAAGAAGACATAGCCAATAGTATAGGTTATTTTGAGTTAAAACAAAGTTAGGATTATTTTGAGAAGGTGCCATTAGTTTGGATTATTTTTGTTGAATAACCCAACAGAAAATTAATAATTTCTTGTATATAAGAATCAAGCTCGGACCTCACAGTCAGGCAACTCATTAAACAAGAGTCCCATAATTATTTTAACAGCCGACTTTTTGGGCCCTTCTTATGAGGTAGTCGACTAGTCGGCCACTTAAGTGTATCATGGAAAGAGGAAGTCAATAGTGTGGTTTATTTTGGAATGTAATGATGTTCGGATTACTTTAGGAAGATTTCTATTATAACACTCTTATTTACCAAAGAGCCTTTAGCAAGACTTTCCCTAGTAGACACGGGTGCTACCATCTCGGTTTCCCGAGGTAGTACATATCATCGGACCATAATAGAATACTTTATTAAACTCATTACAAAAGTCACAGCGGATAATACAACTCATACTACAAAGTAATGAACCGAATACAACTGGTGGTCTACCACTATCTTCTAACTCGACTATACTCAGCGATACACGAACACTCCGACCATCCCTAAGAGCATTCAGCCATCACAGAACACCTGAAAGGTCCTACTGCTCACCATTCACCGACATTATCGAATCGATCACAACAGAACACAAGAAAAGCAACAACACACACAACACCACAAGGTCAGTAAACTATTCAACTCAATCTAAAATCACAGTGAAACCATAACACATTCAACCAGTCTCAATCCTCCAAACTCCGAGAGCCAGTGACCGGATTACCCATCGCAACAAGTAATCCACCCCTGACGGTGATAGTCCTCAGCCTAGCCACCAAAATTCCTGCTCATCGCAATGAGCGAACCCAGATAATTAATGTGCACATCTCCCTTGTGACGGGAGCCACAAGTGGCGATATGTGGGGGTGAAGACCATCTCCCGACAATGGCTTCACACTCAATATAAAAAACAATCCAACATCATAATCATACTACAACATCATCACAATAACAATAATAACAATATCACATCAAATATCAACTGAGTAGAGAAACCCTACCTTAGCACATCCACAGTGATGGCATCCAACCACGAAGAAGCATAGTAAGTAATCAAATCGTCACCTACTGACATGTCGTCATTTTCCCGTCTTTTTGCCCTTTTCTTGTTCGGTTTTCGGGCCTTGTGCCACCCTTTTACGTGTG
>JAOWBH010178742.1:0-10169 GCA_028566215.1 Silene coronaria
TCTTTTGTTGGTGCCCATTTTGTGCCTTTCTCCAATGTAAGGAGAATTTTTCTTTAATCTTTCTTTTATTTGAAATCATGCATGCTAAAGATCTTGACTATAACATTTATAAGATAAAATTTGGTTATAGCTAGTTTATGAAGCTAACAGGTTTGGCCGTGAGGTTGTGTGGGCCGCGTAGGCTGTGTAGTCCGTGTATCACATCTCGGGTTTGGCTGGGCACGGTTTAGCTCAGTCAACCACAAGTTACACAAGTTATTGTTGGTTTCAGGTTTTCTTATTTAGACCATTGGATCAATTGTTAGGCAGAAACTTATGTTTCTTTTACATCTTATATAGGAATTTTAAGATGCCTCCAAAGAAAGCTAGTACTTCTTAACCACCTGAGATGTCTGCTGAGGACATTCAGAGGTTGATCACCCAAAATGAGAGGTTGGCAAAGGTTTTGGCTAGTAGAAATGAGATGACTTTTGGTAAGGTTGGATCTGTGGTGTCCAAGTATAATACGTCTACGTATGAGGGCACTAGTAGACCATCGATGTTAGGGGAGTGGTGTAGGGAATTTGATAACATCTCTGAGTTGATAGCTTGTCCTGCAGCTATGCAAGTTGATCAGGCTGCTTTTTATCAGAGAGGTAAGGTTGGAACTTGGTGGGCTAGAGAGAAGGAGGGTATGAGAGAGGAATTTGAGCTAAGTGGTGAGCCATTTATCCCGTGGTTGAACTTTAAGCAGATTTTGATGGATACCTTTGTACCTGAGCATATTAAGAGTAGGATGAGGTCTGAGTTCGATACTTTTAAGATGACCGAGGATATGACTGTGTAGGAATATCACAATATGTTTGTGGAATTGAAGGAGTCTGTAGCTGATTTAAATTATGGGAATGAGATGCTAGCTATGAGTTTTGAGAAGGGGTTGACCACTACCATTAAGAAAAGACTTATAGCTGGAGTAACAACTACTATAGATGATGTTTACCGGAGGGCTGGTAATGCTAAGCGGATTGCGCAGATGATTAGGGAAGAGAAGAAGGAGAAGGAAAGAAAGAAGGAGAAAGGGGAGAAGAGAAAGACTGAGGTAGTGAGCGAAGAAGGAAATAATAGGTCATATGGTGGATTTGGTTATGATGGGAGCATGGGAGTTCGCCGTGGAAGTGGAGATCCAGTGAAGCAAGCTTGTTACTCTTGTGGCAAGTACGGATACAAGGCAAGGGAATGCAGATCAACAACAAGGTATGACTATGGAAGTGGAAACCAAGGGAACTATCAGACCCCACTACCAAGTATTGGAAGCAACAGAAATCCAACACAATGGAGTATTCAGAAGAGCTACAACAATAATCAAGGCAATGGAGGAGATCAAAGCAATGGTGGAAAGTCAGCTAGAGAGGCTAGTACAGTGCAAGGGAAGGGAGAGAAGGATAACTAGTTATTAGATGTGTAACAACCCGGATATAATAACAAGATAAATAATATAATAATAGATAATAATCAGAGTATAACTCCAATAAAAAGGTCTAGGTGGCTGAAACACCTGACCGAATCCGGATTGATACTGAATCCAAACCAAATCTAGTACATTATTCAAACGAGGGTTCTTAAAAACATAAATCAAACTCCTAATTAATTGTTAAGCTCGCCCCACAAAGATTCTCAAGCAGGCATCAACCAAACAGCAGCAATCCGGGCAACCTGAGAATGGGGGGTCGACAATCAGTCGGGAGTAACTAGATGATCTCCCAGACATGTTTACAACAATTGAATATAACCAACAATCAATAACAATTGAAATGTACAACGAGTAAACATGTGAGATCATCTAAACTCATGAAAGTCTCATTACAAACTAACCAACTATCAAAGACATATTACGACAATCATGTGAAGATACAAACACGACATGACATGCAAGCAACTTACCATACCAAGACGTCCTCAAAAATATACGAACGAAACCATGCGATGCTAGACCATATGAAACCATTAGACCATGAATACTTACAAACCCAAGTGACTTAGGACCCACATCAATAAAAGGCACAATGCTAGCATCAAAGCATAGCGAACATGGTGACACACGATCCACAGCAACAGAAGGCATAAAGATATCATCAAAGCATAGCGAATAGAGCGAACGCCGTTAGAGCGTATAACGCAGTGCCTATAACTGCTAGAGCGTATAACGCACAACCTCTAGCTGATGAAGCGAATAACACCTGCCTCCATTGGTGTGGAGTGTATAACGAACTGCCTCCAAGGTACTATGTATAGCGTACAACCACTACCTATATGTCTAAGACCTGTCCAGACTCTGGGTGCAATAACTATACACTAAACGACACTCAGGGAACAGAGCGTATAACACACTGCCTCTGCTACCCCCCGACCATAGACCATACACCAATCCCCGAAGTTAGCGTTAGTTCATTTCGATAGTATATAACTGATAATATCGTCATCTATTCAAAACAGCCAATAAACAAAAGCACAGTATAACCGACTGTACTAATATGCGTGATCAACATCATGACTCAACTCAATAGAACAGTATAACTGACTGTCCTACCATCATACGAACAAGAGTAACCAATAACAAAGGGAACCACAATAATATATTGGATATAATATAGCATATGAAACAAGTATTAACAACCAAGGTTATAGTAACCTTAGCTATAATACGAACTCTCTAAATGCGAGGTTATAGTAACCTCGACTATAACTTTATAACTTTAATATAAGTAACTTAAGGTTATACTAACCTCAACTATAACTTTAACCCATATATTAAGGTTACAATCAGCTTCATGCTTCAACTATAACCCTTGAGCCATAATCTCAAGGTTACATTAATATAACTATAACCTCACACGTGACTTAAGTTACACTAGTTTCAGCCATAACCTTGAGCCATATTCTCAAAGTTATACTAGCTTTAACCATAACTTAACACGTATCCAAAGTTATACTAGCTTCAGCCATAACTTTGAGCCATAATCCCAAAGTTAAACCAACTTCAGCCATGACCTTGACAGTGAAAAGGAGCAGCAACTAGGGTTTCATTCGTGAACCCTAGCCACTCACCACAAGACGCCAATTAACGCATAAACATCATACGATATTCAATTAAGACATATAATTCATATCAAATCATGTGAAACATAACTAAAACATGACAATAAACAACCAAACATGTACCAATCATACAAACAATCATTAAATTATATTAATTATATTAAATTGGCATAAACGCAATTAAAAGAAAAACACCTAGTTACCTTATTAGCAATTAATGAAAACTTTCATGAAGAATATGACCAAACCAAAACCTTGTCTCCAACGCATCGTCTCAACATCTGAAAATCGACATTAAAGAATGTCATATCCAACCCCATGAAAACACCATGAAAGATTCTTCTTCTTCTTCACCCATTAAAATAAGAGACCCAAAAGATAGGTCTAAAGATCCATACAAATAATTCTCATAAAAATATTTTGACATAAATATGTTGTAGAGGTAGGAGCCAAGATTATGAAAATATAATTTATGCATGAATTTGGAAGAAGGATAGATGCATAACAATGGAGTCAAAGGGAGAAAAGAAGAACAAAAGAGAGGAAAAGAGAAACGGCGTGCGGCTGTTTCACGTAAACAAGAAGTGAGCAACCTAGTTGCTAGCTTAGGATTTTATCTATATAAGGATTAATAAGTGGGCTTTGGGTCCATTAGCTCATACAATGGATTATCTGATTGAAATTTTGATCGAGCCACATGAAAACGCAAGGAGGATTTATCTAAGAGAAGTAGCTATTATAATAAAATAGCAAAATCGAGCTCGAACATTTTAACCCATTAAAAGCGAGTCAAAACGAGAAAATAGAATAGTGAAGGAGAAATATATAGAATACATATTATTATAAAATACAGAAATAATTATTTAAATAAAGAACTTTCTGAATAAAATATTATTATAAAATACGGGGTGTTACATTGCCCTCGTGATAGATGATCTCCATGTCGTAGTCACCCATCTACTCCATCCACCTCTTTTGCCGCATATTTAACCCTCGCTGAATGAATACATACTTCAAGCTTTTATCATCTGAAAACACCTTAAAGGTCGCTCCATACAAATAATGTCTCCAAATCTTCAAAGCAAATACCACAGCGCCCAACTCCAAATCGTGAGTAGGATAGTTCACCTCGTGTGACTTCAATTATCTCGAAGCATAGGCGATCATCACTCTTCATTTCTGCATAACTACATAATTCAGCCCACACTTCGAGGCATCGGTTTATACCTCAAAATTCTCACTCCCTTCCTGCAAAGCTAAAATAGGAGCCAAAGTCAAACACTATGTTAAGGTTTGGAAGGCTTGCTCACAACTATCATCCCAGCGCAATCTGGTATCCTTCCTCATCAAAGCTGTCATTGGTCTCATAATCTTAGAAAAATATTTCACGAATCGCCGATAATAGCCTGCCAAACCCAGGAAACTTCGAATTTCATCTACATTCTTCGGTGCTACCCAGTTCTTCACTGCCTAAATCTTACTCGGGTCCACGACAGCACCCTCTTTAGAAATCACATGAGCCAGAAAAGCCACCTTCTCTAGCCAAAATTCACACTTCGTTAACTTTGCATAAAGCTGGTCATCTCGCAGAGTCTGCAAAACAATCCTCAAATGTCCCGCGTGCCCCTCCTTATTCTTCGAATAGACCAAAGTATCATGAATGAAAACCACCACAAATCGATCCAATTACTGACTAAAGACTCGGTTCATAAGATCCATAAATACTGCTGGTGCGTTAGTCAATCCGAATGGCATCACCACGAACTCATAATGTCTGTACCTCGATCGAAAAGCTGTCTTAGGAATGTCATTGTCTCGAATTCTCAGCTGATGGTACCTTGATCTTAAGTCTATCTTCCACAACACCCCAGCTCCGATCAACTGATCAAAAAGGTCGTCAATTCTAAACAAAGGATACTTGTTCTTCATGGTCACAGGGTTTAGATCCATATAGTCGATGCACAACCTCAAGCTCATGTCCTTCTTCTTGACGAAAAATACCGGTGCGCCCTACTGTGACACACTAGGCCGAATGTACCCCTTTTCTAGTAGCTCACTCGACTACATTTTCAACTCTTCCAACTACTTCGGCCCCATCCGGTACGAGGACTTAGAGATAGGTCCCGTCCCTGGTTTCAACTCAACGATGAAATCAATGTCTCTCTTCGGTGGTAACCCTGGAATCTCTTCTGGAAACACATCAAGGAACCCGTCCACTAACGGAATATACTAGATGCAGTAGATTCTTCCACTCAAGTATCCCGGACGTGGCATAAGATTATAGGATACCCCTTCCTCAAACAGGATTTCAAGGTCACAGCTGCAATGATCTTTACCTTCGGTCTCACTACCACGCCTCGGTAAGATACTCTAATACACTTAGGTCCTCTCAATGACACCTTTTTCTGATGGCATTCTATATTTGCCTTATACTTCCATAACCAATTCATCCCGACGATGACCTCAAACCCCTCTAATGGAAACTCGAATAAATCGACTAGAAAATCCACCCCTCCGACAACCAAAGACAATGACTTAAACAACTTATCGCAATTGACTTCCTTACCCGACGGTATAAAAACCTCATCATTAGACTCAAATACCTCCAAACCTAAACTTAAAGCATGGCTCCTAGACACGAAAGAATGAGATGTACCCGAATCAAATAATACGAAAGTAGGTCTATTATTGACTAGAAATACATCAGTAACAACTTGTGCATCGTCTTGGGCCGTCTATTTGTCAATCATGAACAATTTACCTTTGCTCTTCTGATCACCCTGGACTATACTAGGTGAAGTCGACTTTGCATCCGAGCTCTAATTGCCATTATTGTTCTGGCGCTGATATGATCCTCCCCCGCCGTAGGAATTGCCTTGATTGCCCTGATTGTTCCACAAACCTGTCATCCGGTTGCTCTCCATACTCTGAGATCATAAATAATTGCTCAGCTGGGCTCGCTGATATCTTCCCTGATTGCCAGTGGTGCTCTCGAAGCTCATGTGGCCCATTCTGCTGCAGTTGTAGCAAGTCAATCTCGAACTGTTACTGTAACTGCGAGTCCTCTTGCCGCTGTACTGCGATCCACCACCATAGCTAGGACCTCTAGAATAGGATTTGCTACGGTTGTAGTTACCCTTCTTAGAGTTGGTGTAAGGACCACTGTTACTCTCCGCCTTGCGCTTCTCAGCAACCTGAAACATCTTTCCCAACCGTTCCACATTGCCTGCCCTTTCATAAACCTCTTCCAAGTCGTTGTTCAATCCAAACGGTAACCTTTGGAGAATCTTTGGGGTTAATACCTTCTCGAGCCTAAGTGCTAGCATCTTCTGGCTAAGCTCCAACTCTTCCTCAACATAGGATGACAGCTCATTGAACTTCATGTATTACTACGACACCGTCATCTCGTCGGTCATGACAAAGGAATCAAACTCCGCCTTTAGCTATGCTTGAACATGCTCGGGAACGTACTTATTTCGTAACTCCTTACGAAATTCAGACCACGGAATAACATCAAGCTCCTCATCTCGGTAGTATGCACGCATGCCATGGCGTTCCTTGTGCCACCACAACCCGGCCCGATCATTCAGGTAGAAAGCGGCCTGATCAGTCTTAAGGTTGTCGGGGCTGTTGAGAACATAAAAGATATTCTCCATCTCGCGGATCCAATTTCCCAACTTGTTGGGCGGCTCAGTTCCTTCATACTTCGTCAGATAGTGACGAGAGAAAGAGTCACTAGGTGTGTTTGAATCTGTAACACCCCCACTTGCTAAGGAGCCTTTAGCAAGGTCTTCCCAAGCAACCAAGGGCGCCACAGTCTCGGTTTCCCGAGACAACATATATCAAATAGACCATAATAGAACAATTATTATAAAGTATAATATTTAACGGTTACAACGTCGATAATCCAAATACAAATCTGAAGTATCAAAAGTGAAAACTCAATAACATAGTCTAATCATCGGAAGCTAAAAAGAAAGACTAGCTAGGTGATCCCATCCTCCTCGCCAGCGCAGTTCAACAATGCTAACCGGTTAAAGACACAGCTCACCATTCACCGACAATATCGAATGGATCACAGCAACACAAAAGAAACAAACAAGCAAACACCAACAAGTCAGTACTTCATTCCAATAATCAACCATCAACAAACATAACCAAACAGTATAACCGTCACAACCACTCTCCAACATCACGAACCAATAAATGGATTACCTATCGCAACATGCAGTCCACACCGCCAGTGGGAGAACGCAGCCAATCCTCACCAAAGCCCCGCTCATCGCAACGAGCATACCCAGTTCCTTAATGTGCACATCCTCCTTGTGATGTGAGTCACAAGGGGTGAATCATGGGGGTGGGAGCCATCTCCCAACAATGGCCTCATAATCAACACATTAAACACCACCTCCGTCATCATCATCAAAACCATCAACATCATAAACATCACAATAAACACAACTAAACATCAAATCATAATGACAGTAAATGAGTAGGGAAATCCTACCTAAATAGCAAATCCGATCAACTAGAATTGCTCCTTAACGAAGTCGTCACCTAAAGCAATGACGATTACTATTACTACTATAATCATCAATATCCCATAATCCCTTATTACCAAACCGATCTAGGGTTTAAAAACAATATTAAGAAATGCAAAATAAACTAAATAGAAGAGATTTACTATGCGTGAGAGTGTGCATGAGAGAAAATCCTGACGATTGATTAAGCCAAAGCATTGCTAGGATGTGATTAGTGAGATTAGGGGAGTGAATAAGAGTAAAATGAGGGTTTTGAAATGTTACTGCCGAATGAACAACTTATATAATCACCCCCTAAGTAATCTAATCTAACCGCTCGATTTTCGCTAATTAAACCTGCACTCGATCGAGTACCCACAGCACTCGATCGAGTGCAACCTACTCGGTTGTGTACCTCGTATACTCGGTCGAGTGCGCACACTCCAATAGCTCACCAAGTCTGCCTCAACAAAGTACTCGGCCGAGTACATTGTACTCGGTCGAGTACTCGCTGTACTCGATCGAGTCCCCAGACACAGAAATACAGAATATAACAGTCTCTCCTCCTTAGGAACAACCTTCGTCCTCAAAAGTTCACACTCAACCCAACTAGACCCAAACACACCACCAACAATCTCCATTACTTAAACAAAACTTACACAAAATAACAACAATGAGTACCTAAAATGGCTTTATGATCCTCTCCTACCCCCTTAAATAAATAAGGTTACGTCCTCGTAGCCAAACATACCTAATCGAAAAGATGTAGATAGCGCTCCCTCATAGATTCTCCCATCTCCCAAGTGGCCTCCTCTATATTGTGATTAATCTACAATACCTTAACTGTAATGCCCCGTATTTTCATGATTAATATTATATTACGTTATTATTCTCTTATTCATTATTATAACATTAGTATAGTGGTATTGACTGTATTGCCGTATTTACGTAACGTTTGTGACTTGATATTTGACGTAAGTGGGGCGTGGTAGTACATAATGTATTATGTTTTTGTGACTCGATATTTGACCCGGTAAGCATGTTATTATCGCATTAGCGTCTATCTATATTCTAATTATTATCGTTTAGTCGTCGACGGGTACCACAATTGTATTACTAATATTATAATGGGATATGTAATGTTGTTTTACGCGTTGAGTCGAATAAGGGTCGTGGGTCGGATGATTAAACGGGCATAACCTTATTATTAACACCTAAACCCAATCCTAATACCTCTCCAACCGTCCTCTCCATTTCAACCCTAAACAACAATACACACAAACCCTAATATACATTCAACGGCCCTGGAGGGCAGTGGCGGCAGCGACAGTAGAACCAGGGGACGACGGCAGTTCGACAGGGTGGTTTAGTGGTGGTTCTAAGGGCGTATGCAGGGCTGAGTCGAAGGTATTATTCACGGCTGCTCTCCTTCTCCTCATTTATGCTTTGTTTATAATTTAAACGTGATATGTCGAGTGAGTCTAGGCTGTTGGGTTTTGGACTAGGGTCTTGGTTGGGTCGTGTGATGGTAGCTAGGGCGGTTGTAACCACTCGTGGTGGCGGGTGTAGCGTCTATTGTTCAAATCGCAACAGTAGGGGTCTGACTTAATATCGTAGGGTTACCCTATTGGTGACGGGGATAATCAGGGTGGTTAGGATTATGGGTCGAGGTTAAAGTTGGCTAAGGGTGGTGCTAGGGGTGGCTGTTGACGCCACTGTGGTTGTGTCGTGGGGTTTGGCCTGGGTGTATGCAGCAGAAACAGTAGTGGTGTCTGTCGGTTTCTGTCGCGGTTTTTAGGCTAGTTTTGTGTCGTGTCCAGGTCTTGTCCAGGTCTGGTCGGAGCCGTGGCCTGACTCGGGGGATGGAGTCGACCACGGTGGTGGGTTGTAGTGGTGGTGGTCGCTGGCGGTTGAGCAGTTTCAGGGGAGTTTTAGGAGGTTGTCGTAGTCGGGTTTACGAGTCGTTATTGTTTTGAGTTCGGTCTGGTGGCTGCGTTCAAGGGTGGCTTGGTGGCAGGCCGTGGTTGTGACTGGGTTTAGCATGGTGGGTGTTAGTTTGTCGGTGCTAGGCGCGGTGGCTGCGTGTCGTTGGTGGCGTGGCGGGTGTTGTCGAGTAGTATAGCTTTTGATTGATGATTACGTAGTAAGTTACTATTATACTACTATTATTATTATGTTATTATTAGTATTATTATTATAATATTATTATTATAATATTATTATTATATTATGAGTCGGGATTGAATCGTCAATATAATAACATGGTATTATTACTATTATTAATATCTCTAATTATTAATATTTCGGGTAGTCATTATTATCTCTAATAATACTAGTGTCGGAGACGGGTAATATAAGACGGGTTTTATAAGACGGGTTCTTAATAATCACAGAGGTCGACTCCGTATTTTATAATATATTATTATCGTTAGATTACTATCCTATTGCTAGTTGAATAATAATACTTTATATTTTTTTTATAAGGTTAATGATAAATGGGTATTGTTAATATGATTATTAATGAGTCGGGATTAATTAGTAAGTCGGAAATTGTAGTATGATTAAATGAAGGAC
>JAOWBH010178753.1:0-10169 GCA_028566215.1 Silene coronaria
GGTGCTTTGGTGGTGGGTGGTGTGGTGGTAGTCGCAAGTGTGGTGGTAGGTGAATAAGGTGGTTGAAGGGTAACAAGGGTAATGAAATCTCATACCTTGGGGGGTGTGGGGTAAGGAATTAGAAGGATTGTGGGATAAGAAAGAGAATTCCATTCCCTTTGCTTGTGTCAAACAAACACCAACTAAGGAAATCAATAACTTTATTTCGCTTTCCCTTTCTTATAAACCTCCAACCAAACGGCCCCTTACTTCTTTTTGTTGGACTCCTTTGGTTGCGTGAAAGTTGTGCCTACCTTCTTCCTCCTTAACTTATGACCTTGGATCGCCGCCTTCACTTCATTGATAGCAAGTCCCAAGCTATGTTCCTCGGACTCCAAAGCAACATTAATTTTGTACTCAAATTTCATCATTGTCAAATCCGCGAATACCGTCACATTATCACAACATGACTCACAAACTACCACTTTTTACATTATAGTATCAGCCAAATTGACCCTCTAAACATATACCAAGACCACCATATCAATACAATCTTATTCGGAGTAAAACTCAACTTGGAGTTTACTAACAAGCTAGTTAACATGTATTCCTAATAGAACAAAACTATTCTAAAACCGAATTAGTCTTTTTGCTTTAAAATGTTTTGCTTCTGGTTTTCTTTTATTTTTATTCAGTGTGATACTACTAAGCGAGCTCATAATTTATTTAGTAATCAAACATGTTTTATGATTTCCGTATGTCAAATAATAAAGAATGAGTCAACAAGAAAGAAACTGTTGTAAGATCGACCATTTTACTTAATTTTTTTTTTGGTCCGCCATTTTACTTAATTAATACGAGTGATTTATCATTAATCCCAAATGTCTCATGAAGGATTCCACCAAATCGAACAGTTTTTTTTTGGTACTAAACAAATCGAACAGTAATTAGTGGAAAATGAGCACTCTTATTTGTTACAAGACGGGAGGCAAAAGTTCGCTTCGTTGCTTTCCCAACATTGCAAAGCCGTGAATGATTGCTGGAAAATGAGTACTCGTATTTGTTACAAGACGGGAGGCAAGTACGCTTTGTCGCTCTCCCAACATTGCAAAGCCGTGAAAGATACTCCATAAGTGACAAGAATCACAAGATTCAACATCTTCGCTGTCATAATAATCACTAAGCCAAATACAATTTAGATATACAATGGAAAATTTTCATAATGTCATTGGCTGGTAAGCGTCAGCTAACCAAGAAACATGGCACTTACACGTAGATAAACACAACTAGGATATCACAACAACAACGAACAAGGACGGCCGAAGGAGAAAAAGAAGAAAACTCAGTAGGAAAACTCGTGGCCACGCATCGAGATGTACTTTTTAACCCAGATGGAAATATCTTCAGCACAAGCCAAAGCTTGTGGGGTTTTCAAAAGCATGTCGAGCGTAGCAAATTCGTGGACTGCATCTTTGTACTCGAGAACAGGAGCGTCAACATTGACCTTCCGCAGCTCTTCGGCATAGGCAATGGCCCGATCTCTCATCCAATCATGCTCTGCCACCACTGTCAATGTTGGAGGCATAAGTTTCAATGGTGGTCCCCGGTTAGGGACCAAGGGATTGGCTGCTGGGTGGTCGAGGTTGAACTCCTCTTCTGGAAGAAAGAGCTTCCATGCGAGAACACACATTGGCTTATCGTAGAAGTATGAATTCGCTAGTTTTATCTCGGAATGGGTGGGGACGCTACCTATGAAAAATGGATACATCAACACTTGTGCCACCACTTTAACAGGATCTAGAAGCTTCCCTGACTCAACGGCTTTCCTAGCCATGTAATCTGCAATATTTGCACCACAGCTAACTCCAAGAAGAACACATCTGCTTCCACAGTATTTTTATTGTTACTAAATTATAAGCATAATCAGAATGCAAAGCAAAGGTACTTTTAAAACTAACACAGCACAGAGAATAGCATACAGAAATTGATTGACAATGGCAAGTTGACCGTATAGGTCATAGAAAATGATCAATATAATCTCTAAAGATAGTAAATCTATTTGTAAAAACGGTTTTTACACTACAACAATCCATTAACGACAACTATACATACAATAAATTACGACATAGCTAACTTTTATAATAAATGTATTCAGTTAAATAATAAGCGTCTCTACAATAATGTGTGTCAAACCACCAAGTATTGTCTCTAATAAGCACGTTCACACATGGTCAGAAGTAAAATGTAAAGGTAAGACAATAAAACAAATGCATGAAAGCACAATGGTAGCATATAACTCTGAAGCTCATAAATGATTGAATTTTCCTTCTCAAAATTTGATTTACACTGTTGTAATTATTCTATAAAAGACAAATAATTAATCTGTTCCAGACATGAGTATCGACTTTCCTCTTTCAAACTTGCCACCCAGAGGCTAATTAATTATTATCACTAGTATGAACTATAAAGTACATGATAATATGATATTAACCAGATGTACCTACTCAACAGTCTGTAAGTTATATATTGTTTCAAGCAGAAGTTCATAAGGTAACATTAAAGACTACACTGACTACAACCAAACCTTTCACAACCACATTTAAAGATGAACTTAGGGAGATAAACGAGCAATATCAGAAAGCAAAGCACTGTGATATGTCATAACATTTTCCAACTAGTTCGAATTATTGAATGTAATTAAGCAACAAACTCGTGGATATAGACTAAGAACAAAGTCAATATGAAAGCCTCAGTAGATGCATGAATGGATAATACCCTTTGTCTGGTTGATCTCCGATTGTTTGCTTACATAAAACATCTAGAATGTGGAGAAGAAAGTCAAAATTTACAATCTCTTTGTTCATTTAGATTCACTGCATTTATATATGACACGAGTTTTAGGAAATGGGAAGTGGGAAGGGTATATATGTCAACGTAGAGTGAAAGTGAAAACCCACATAGTTAATGGTAATTTTATCTTTCTGAATTCTGAATTCAAATTTACTCCAGAAGAGTGGAATTGTATAAGTGAAATATCTTAAAAAGGAAAATGTAGTACAAGTCCAAATGAATGAAGCAAGTACATGAGCCATTGTCTTCCATATTAGAGGTATATTTTGGACATGTTAGAAACAACTGAAACACCTTCTTGCATGAATCATTGTCTTCCAAACTCAGTTCTTTCAAGTGGCTAGAATTTTAAAAGCAGCTCCAGTGACTTGGTAATATAAGCTGGTTTTCTAAAGTAGGCAAGGAGCACTGGTAGCATTTTTCTGGTAAGATAAGTTGGCTTTATAAAAGTATGAAAAACTAACACCTATTGCCACTTCATCACTTCTTACAACTCAGGGAAATACATTACCAAAACAGATGCTCACAATATCTACTAGATCAAGGAACATATTTTCTAGTATTTCACATTGTTTACATGATTTATCAAATACATTCTTCCCTAACATTAAAGTAAGACCAATGTTTATACAACTTGGTCAAACACTATCGGTTATGCAGAAAATTTGAGGCTGGAATAAGTGGATGATGCATAGATCACTACTTGACCCTTAGTAGTCCACTTACATTTACCTCATGGTAGCAACTTACAGAGCTATGATTATATTCGAACTTCTTCAGTATGAGGGAGAGAAACAAAAGAGATTCCTCTCTACATGGGATTTCAGAACTATAACTCTCTTCTATCACTTTCTGTAGGCGGTTAGGCTAAATTTCACATTCAGTTTCTCTTAAATAAGCAAAACAACTGAAACATTTAAACAGAAGCTTACAGCCTTCCACTCTCTTGATAAAAACTAGGAGACAAGAGCAGAACAGAACTTTGACCTGCATTTTGCTGCTGCAACTAATTGGCAAGTGTTTTTCCAATGAGAAACACTATAGAATGAAACTTCCCTATCTTTGTTTCACAAACCTTCCTTGACAAATTACAACATAAATGACACAAAGTTCTAATTCACGTCCAGAATGATAGAATAGTCTTCATCAAATGTGCCATAGTGATGAGAAAGGCGGGAAGAAATAGGCTATCACTATTATAACCCCCAAGGCCCCAAAAGACACAAACAAAGAAGAAGAGAATACAAGCACAAGCAAACACGAGAGATTCCCTTACATGGCTATAGAGGAAGGCAGCCGAAATATAGTTTTTAGCCATGCAAAAACTGGCTTTCAAAATGGTTATAAGAGGAAAAGCTTTCAGATAGCAATATAAAATTTCGACAAGATATTGGTAATTTAATTTAGATTCTCCTCAGACTCCACGCTGTATGCTACCATGAGGCAGTCAAAGAAAGAAAAAACTATATCAAACCTACTATGATGTCAATTTTTCCATGAACATGTCCATTGCAAAATTCACCTAAAACATAATGAAAGAACAAGAAGCTTATAGACTAATGTACAAAAAAGTAACATTGTGAACCAACAACGGAAGAGTTGATTATCCAAAGTCACTTTTAACATCGTGTTCTGCTTGAAAAGTAGCAAAGGAAATTGTACTCACGAAAAGATGTACATTAGTCCAGTTTTAAGGGCAGGTATATCATACAGGTCTTTGCAAGGTAGCAAACTAGACAATCACATCAGAAACAATAAGACTGGCTGGTTCCTCTGTTGCTATAGGGGAGCTCTCACAGAAGATGCCTTATGAGTTGCTGTATAGTTAAGGAAGGAAAAAACAAAGGTACATACATCTCTTGATTGGAGTCCCCTTATAAGACTGACTTTGCAAAAAGTCTCTAGGAAAAAATCCTCCAGAAATCCAGGAGTCTGAGAATATGCAAACAAATACTAAGAGGAGTAGCATGTACTTTCAAATCATTGTGATCAACTAAACTGACCTTTAACTTAAGTTTACTTAACTATGCTACATTGATCAGCATGCCAAATTAGTGCTCCATCAGGAGAA
Organism: Silene coronaria; assembly: GCA_028566215.1. NCBI lineage: Eukaryota > Viridiplantae > Streptophyta > Magnoliopsida > Caryophyllales > Caryophyllaceae > Silene > Silene coronaria. The sequence goes on from JAOWBH010178753.1 coordinate 4,901, forward strand.
CTTTTCATGGACCAAAAATGAACTATATTGTAGGAAAATAAGGGCCAACAAGGTGAGGAAAATACAACCTAATACTTACAGAATATCATTAATACCAAAAAGTTTGGTTGTCGAGAAATAAAGTCCAAAAGTGTGCTATAGCAAAAGCATTGGAAAGAAAAACATTAGTTGTCATGATCTCCGCTTCCACAAGAGGATAGATCTGGATGATTTCTTCAGTGATGCTAAAGCAGGAATCTTTTCTTTTATCGTAAAGACACTGATTAGGCTAATATTCAATAATGAATAAATTCCTTGACGTGATTTAGAGTCAGGGGAAGAGGAAAAATGCAGCCATTGATGCCCTTGGGTATAACATAAAAATGCGTTTAAAGCAGAAAAAAATAATCAGCCAAAATTGGAATCTGCGTGAAGCTTGAAAGAAGGATAAAAGCCCCAAAAAAACAACCTACACGCACATCTCTTTACTGAAGCAATTAAATAATAGGATCAAGACCACCAGGCCATACAAGAGGTTGGAGATCGTATTCTTATTAACCAGAAAAATCACACGAAGAATGCAAGCACAAGGGATACATATCCCTTTGAGTGTAAGTCTAACAGCTTGTCTCTCTATATAGAAGGAATGATATAAAGTGACGAAGTCTCCTATACTATTTAAGCCTTTGCTTAACTCTCTTTCAAAAGGTTTATCACCTTTTATATTAGATCCTTTTTGTTCTATTCACAACTTAGTTATTTATTTAATTTTCAACTTCCATGCCTGATTTATTTTAATCATGTCTTTGTAATTTTCATAGTTTTACTTACTATTATTTAACCTCAAAATGACGATTTCCAACGACCATTCATGTTTGCCAAGCCGAGAAACATCTTGGCAGGGTTAAGGCTTCCTCCACCGCCGACAATGTTCATAGCAAAAATTAAATCCCAAATGACACAAGTCACAGAACTAAACAGATAAAAAAAACAATGAATTCCAAACCCACCTAGTATAGTTGTCATCTTAAACACTGTAAGCCATGTTCCATCACAGTTATGACACTTACGGAATTACTGCCTTCATTTAAAATAGAAAGCAATAGAAAAGCACTTACGGAATTACATACTCAATTCAATCCTATTGTATTAATATGACATAAAAGATTGCAAGGACAATTAAAACAAGAAATAAAAAACTATATAAAAAAAAAAAAAAAAGAGTTTTCAAATCTTGCGTACTCGAAATAGAATTCATGTACAGAAAACTCAATAACAGTCTAAAAGTCTTCAATAGCATTAGCATGAAAGTCAGAAACATTTCCCCTCTCCTCTTCCACCTCGAAAAGGACTAACTAGAAATCCTAGTTGACTGAGAACAATAGTTAGCTCAAGTGGCAAGAGCTCTCTTACTCCAACCATGAAGTTGGGGGTTCGATTACCCGCGACATAAGAGCGCTCATTTTAACCAAAAACAAAAGAAATTCTAGTTGACTTGCGCACTAATGTTACTCAAACTCGTCGAAGTATCCAACACGAGAGCGTAAGCATACGCCAGAACAGCGGTTTTGAGAAAAATCCTGATATTGTAGGTTAAAAGGAAGTGTCCAACTGTCACACGTGTGTGCAAATGGCGAGTGACAGTCATAGGTACACAAGGTAATATTAAGAGTAAAAAATAACATAGAAAAAAAGAGGGACGCGCACAACTGAAATACATTCCGAGTACAAAAACAAGTACAGAGACACATCTCCTAGGAAGCAAGGTCAGCAACCAAACCACAAAAACATCAGATAAACATTCATACGCCAATCAGAAGGCACAAACCAGCAAAGCAACAGCGATAACAACAACATTATCTAGCACGTCAAGGGCTCATGTAAATTGCCATGTAGGGAGTTGGGAAGTAGAAAACCTTGTTATTCATGAATTAACAAACAACGAGCAGGTTTCGCACAAAATAGAATTATTGCTACTTGACATAGCATTGACGCATATACCGAAAAGGACGAAAAGAAAAAGAAAGAAACCTGGAAGGGTCAGCATGAGCAGCCAACCAAGGCTCAACCATAGAGGCACCAAAAGTATCAGCAACGGAATGTCGAACCATACCATCCAACTTCTTACCTTCATGAACATTACTCCCGCCATTAGAGACTAAAGACTTATTACAGTCAGCCAAATGAGCCTGCTTAGCCAACCAACACAACACCTTCCAACCATCTTCGAAAGCAGCCGGGTACTTATTCTCCGGCGCCAATCTATAGCCAATGGCGACCACAATGACATCACACAACTTGGCAATTCTCCTACAAAAGGCATCATTAGCAACGGAATCATTACTCCCACTTACAAAGCCACCACCGTGTAACTGCAACATGACCGCCATCTTCCTAGTACGATTGACATTAGTGTTTCCTTTGGGCAAGTAGCCTCTATACACAGCAGGGCCAGGGCCAGGGCCAGGGCCAGGCCCAGTATTAGTATTGGCACAGCTGTTACGGCGTGCTTGAGATTGGTGGTCGACGGAGGAGGAGACGGGGGTAACAGGGAGGCTGTTTCGTCGGAGATGTGCGGGGCCGTCTGGGAGGACGGCGGAATCAGGAAGGAAGATGCGGATAGAGAGGGAGGTTGATGGATCAATGTGGATATCTTTAGTAGCAACGCCGTCTGTGAATGCCGGGTTTGCAGCGGCAACGGATTCCTCAGGCCGTGATGTGACACCGAAATCAGCACCAACGCCGTCGGTGTTGTTGTTATTGTGAATCTGGGTGATGTTTTGAAGACGGTGCTTCAAGAGGAATTTGAAGAAGACGCTGTATAACTTGACTGCTACGCTTGGCATTTCTTCAATTGTCTTGTCTTATGATCATCTATCTATCTATCTAATCATTTATAATTGGGAATTGAATTGGGGATTTGGGTTAGGGTAGAATGTTTTATTTTGAATCTGAGAAAAAGGGGGGTGGGGTTTGCTTTGGTTGGGGGAGATGATGTTAATCTCAAATCTCAAAAACTCAATTAATTTAGCTACAGATCCTTGTTCAACTAATATTCGTGTGTTTCTGCTGTTTGTCGTGATTACAAAGGATTCGGATCAACTTGAGACGCCTTACTTGAGTTTAATTTGTAATTCTAAATTCTAATGTGTCGGCTTTTTACCATCTCATGTTAATCAAGAAATGGTATTTAATGTTAATCATCCTTGACATCAACTTCAGGTGAAATATTTAACCTATCATCAAGTTTCCAATTTGGCCTACAACTCCTAATTAAGTGTTTGACTCCATATTTATTTCGGCTTTTCTAGCGGTAGGGTACAAATTAATGAGTTGAATATAAAAAAACACACAAATTTATAAGATACTAGGTAGCATGTTGCGCTTCGTTCGGCCTATTTGAAAATTTTGTTATTAATAAATAGTAAATCTTTTTTTTTTGAATATTTAATTTGAATGTATTAAAATAAAAATACATACAATTTTAATTAGGAGTAACTAATAAGTGGTAATTATTTATGAGGGTTATGCCCATTCATGGACATGATATACTTAATCATGGACATAAATGACCATTTTATCCCTTTAATTTCAACATCAATATTAAACTCCCTTCCTCCACCTCTCAACCACCCCCCTACCACCGGCCAAATAAGCCCCTGCCGCCGTCCAGTCCTCCCGCCACCGCCCTATCTCCCGCCGGCGACCCACGTCACTGCCCTCTCCCCCATCTTCTGTCACCCACCCTCCCACCACCTTAAAACATTTTAAAAAAAAATTCCATCGTCCCAGCCTTGGCAACCACCTTCCCCACCTCTACAACCCCTTTCCCACCTCTGTTCATATACTGCGACCTCCGCCAGTACCGCCACCTTCCTCGCCGGCCTCCCCCACCGAACTCGCCTTCCCTAGATCTCCTGTCGACCATCTTCACACAAACACTGTACCAATCCTTCGCCGTCGTAGGCCGTCTAACTCAACCGCCCCTTCTTTGACCACCAGTCCCATCCACCCCGCCGGCCATTTCCCGCCACCCCTCCCCTTTAAAACCCTAATATGTATAAATTATTCCTAAATTAATTTTAAAATCATGACTATTAAATTGATTCAAAAATTGATGTGTATTAATTGAAAATTGAGTTATTAAACTTGATTAATGAGTGAATTTGGATGTATAATCGTCAATATGATTAAATTTGAGAGGCAAAAGAAGAGAGAAATTTTTTGTTTTCTTTTCTTAAAAGAAGGTTGGTGGTGGAAGAATTATGAAAAAATGTCCATGAAAGAGTAAAACTTGTACATGAAAGAGCAACTACGAATTATGAATGATCAACGTTTTATAAATAATTTTGTAACTAATCAAATATCATATTAATTATAATAAAATGTGTTCGAATAATGTAACAGTTAACATTAAGTTCTTAAATTAGATTTATTTTCTTTATAAATTAATATTTGTTCAAAATGATGTGAATATAATTTTAGGCATTTTTTAGTTTTGTATTTATGTTTCAAACATATAAAATCCAAACTCCACTTATTCGAATGTTTTGGTTGTGTCTTGTAGGTGCACCTTTTGTGTTTTTGAAACAACTATAGAGTATATGCAATGTTGTTTAAGATTTTACCTATAAATAAATTTGGTTGAACATTCTCACATATTATTTTTTGAGGTTTAACTTTAAAATGTTTTGTGCCTGTACATATTTAATTGAAACTATTAAAGAAAAATATATTATATATATTTTCTACCTTTTCATGTCGTTTATAACAATATTGTGCTTAATAATCATTACATCTATTTTGATTATTCAAATGTACTCGACGTGATTACTCTGTACATACATACTCATTATCACACAATTTAAACCCTCTCAAAATCTCACATGTATTAAACTTATAGCAATATAATTTTTCCATTCTCACACTATGAAAACTTATGTTTTAATAGTTAACTCTAAGTTTTGTTTTTAATAAATACAATGACTTTTTTTAAATATATTTTTTATAATGATTTAATGGTCTAGGTTTTATAATTTTCTCAAAATATTTTTTTTTAAGTAAATCTAAAGCGTTGTGAAACACTTACTTTAATCTTATATTCATATCAAAATATTTCAATAAATATAATGAAAATGATACTCTATTGAAAGTATTTTTCGCAATAAACGCAATGATTTACATTTTAGAATTTTTGTTGAATTATTTTTTTGTAAATTTAGAATCAAACATTATAATTATGTGATGTTATTTTATAATAATATTTATTAAGTTATAATTAATAATTTGC